>OMLP01028423.1:0-18970 GCA_900302685.1 Spondyliosoma cantharus
GGGTGGGGGTCGGTGGTGGTGGGGGTGCTTAATTTAACCATGTGCCCGTAAGTGAGGAGAGCCGGTAAGCAAATGAGGACCTTTCATTAAATCAAAGGTGATTTTTGTTCTGCTAATGGGTGCCCCAAAAATCTAGTGCAGCGGCGAAACATGTGATCATTCTCTGTGGAGCCTGCTATACTGCTACAGACCGGTCAGGGCTATTCTTATTACAGTATGCATAATGTAATGAGCATGCTTGTTTAATTTAATCACACTGAGTGGACTGTGTTAGTATTTCTTTGAAACGACAAAGCCATACAAGCATGCGGTTTGATAAAAAAGGGAATAAATAATACAATCACTCACCCGGCTTGTACAGTTAATGCACTTGCTTTTTCACAAATGGCAGCCATTTACATGGTATAGTGGGTTCATAGTATATAGTAGTCTTATGGCCCTCTGCAGTGTTTTTTTCCCACCACGGAGCTCAATTTTACATTTGAATGCCCAACTCTCAAACGTCTTTAGAATTATCGTCCTCAAGAATCGCTACCATCCTCAAGTCGTCCGCTGATTGGTCATGACAGGGCCAAAATGGCCACTGTGGTGATACACCTCAGAGAAGCAAAGGAAGTTTAGCCAAAAAACACGCTGAGCCATTATGTTAAAGTAAACGACAGCACTTCCTAATGTCATTTGGCAGTGCTAGCACTCAGCAATTAGGGCCTCTCTTAATGCGACGCTGGGAGCATTTCTCCTCAAGGTTAGCGCCTCATTTCCCCACGATGGGTCTGCGGGGCCGCACCAGATGCATTGTGGGAGCTGGGGGGCGCAAGTTAGGACAGGTGTCCGCCACCTTGGATATCTCCCCTCGCAGCTGGCACCAGCTGGCACCCCCAGTGCCCCATCCGGACGGTCTGCTCTCTCTTCTCCATGGAGGAGAAGGAGGAGGAGGAGTAGGGGGGGCATGTCAAGGGCAGACCTGGTACAAGCTCACTCACAGGGCACCCATGCCATGACATGACCTGGCCCCTAGGGGACCTGCCAGCAGCGAGGAGTAGGAGTAATGTGGTGCAGCCGTGCCCGTTTGGAGACCTGCTCCAGCATCCCTAATGGACCGGCAATGATGAGGCCCAGCAGTGCCAGAGGGTCAGAGGCAGCTTCTGTGGAGGACGCTGCTCCTCCCGCTAGAGAGCAGAGGATGTCATGTCTGAAGGTGGTCTCTCTGGATGCACCGCAGCAGTTTTGCCAAGAGGTAGATGAGTGACGCATCTTTGAAACACTGACGCATCTACTGTATGTTTGCGCCGACAGATATATACGCCCACAGTCACAACAACATCTGCAAGAATTGTGTGTAAAAGGGGCGATTCCCAAACCTTATTCATGAAAAGGCAATGTTTACGTATTTTGATTTGCATGACTATGGGCAATTTAACACTGATGTGATGCAACATAATCTTTACACAGTTTGCTGTTCGCTAGTTTAGTAGCACATGCATGTTTTATACTTTATATGACCATGTGCCAATCACAATAGGGAAGACTGATTTACTATTTACAAATAATACAGAACAATATAAAATTTGAAGCAAACAAAATAATATGTTTTTGCAATTTCCATGTTTTAAACCGTACAATATTTGTTTTTACGTTTATTGAGCAAAATGTTAAACGTTTAGGTAAATAATATAAGTATTCTAAATTCTATAATATACATAATTCTTATAGATTTATATTTAAGGAAAGGAAACATGTGTGCCTGCGGTGAGGGGCTGAATGGAGCAGGGTTAAAGCAAATTATTATGAATGTAAACTGGCTTCCTTGCCTCCAGTCAGGAGAAATCACTTCACATTATAAGCACATTATGTTCCAGGCAATACCACAGTGTTGTTCCCCTACTCATGATGTGAGTTAATTCACTTAATATGTCTTTAATGGGGAGAGGCTTTTCTTTGTGTAAAATGGTTTCCGCACTGACCATTATCTGAAATCAAGCCTAATGATGGCTCCGGTTTATGATAATGACCATTATCACACAGACCACCATCATGTCTGCCAAATGATCAAATGATCTTGCATTTCTTACTTGCGGTCTGAATTCGTTAGTCATGTAAATTTAAGCCCTTGATGAAGCTTACCCCCCGTTTCTCCTCACACCCTCCTGTATAATATTAGACATCTGATGCTTTTGCTGCTGTTGTTCAGACCTTATATTGAACTAAGGGTGCTTTTGAAGTTGTTAACAGCATATAAGATGCCATCTTTGCCCTCATCAGCCCTTAATGGGACAAAATAATAAGAGCAATAATAATAATAACATGCAGGAACCTCATAGTCCCCTTAGTTAACATACTCATCAGCTCCCAGTATATAAAAGTAACTGTGAGGCAATAATAACAATTTGTAATAACACACAGTGGCTCTTGTGTCTGATGCCACATGAATCCTTTGAAGTGCAGACTGTTGATTACTGTAAATGAGAGCTGTTTCAGGGTGGATTGTGGGTAATTATATGCAGTGCACCCCAGGGAGCAGTGCTAGGACCCAGGGGACAGCAGTTCCACAGGAGAGTGAAGCACAGACAGAGCAACACATGCTGGGCCACCGATTCCCAGCATGAAACAAGTCAACAGGCCTGTCTTTTATTTCTAATGCCTGTGATTTACATGAAAGAACCACTGTCACCCAACCGCAACAGTGTGTTGTATACCGCGGTTTTGATTGACAGGATTTCATATTTCACATGTCCCTGCACCCCCTACTCCCTCCCCGAACAACTTGATGATGATTGCAGCATTATAACGTAGAACATATTGCCAGTTCAGCTACTGTGAAATGTAACTCCTCTGCATTTAGCACGCGATACGGATCGCAATTTTTATCTGTTGCAGTATGTCAGATCTAAAATTACTTTTAGGCAATTAACAGCAAGCGTAGATTTAAATTAACGGCACCAAAAATGCAAGAAAAGAGGACGTCCTGTGGTTGTTTTTTTACAACATTTATTGTATGCAAAGAGGAAGAAACAAATAACAAACAAAGCATCATACTCCCTCATGCTTTAACACAGTAACTAACCTTTTAATAAATGGGTTATAACACACTTCAATGTAGTTTTAAGCACATATAGGTCATTTTTTTAACTGTTTGTTAATATACAGCATTTGTCAACAATTAGCTCTCCCACTGTGAACCAATATTTTTGCATTATTGCATCTTTCATAAATTAATTATCGGTCCATGCACCAGCCTCCACTCATGATCACCCACAGGAGGAGTTACAGATGTTTACATACAGGCTACTGATTCACAGGCTGTATGTAAACATTTAAAACATGCTTTGTAAAACACTATAATTATTCAATTCTTTATTTTTGAAAAAGGGACAGTGTACAAGCAAATGTAAATGCACCAGAGGTTTTCATCGGCAGTCCCTTTGCCTGATGTTAATGGACATCATTGAATAAGTAAAAATAACACAACATGTACATTAGTTTAAAAAACATATATAATAACTTGAAATAGCATGGCAGAGCAACATCCATTATCAGCTGATATAGTATAGATGGATAAAAAAAAGAATCAGTGTTCACATTTTTGGATGTCAACAAGCCACTTCTTAGCATCACACTTGATATGATGGGGAATGTCTAATTTATTGTAACACTGAATTCCACTGATGTGAAGCTCTGAAGGATTTAAAGATGTTTACACTCTATTTACAAGTTGCATGTAATTCTTAAGTTTCAGGTTTGTAACACACTACAATGTAATTGGAAGCAGATATAAGTATGTGTTAGGTGTTAATACACAGTGTTTGTCAACAATTAGAAATTCTAGGGTGAAGATGTATTTTATATTATTACGCATTTATTTATTTTCTTATTAATTATCTTTTTTATGCACCAGCCTCCTCTTATGGCCGGCCATATAGTTATAGATGGTGGTCATACACTGCATTTAGCTTCGGCATATGGACATTTTGATTAATGGTTTATAGCTAATGTAGTTGTGATTAGATAAAACCATTTTTATTTATTTATGGGGACATAATGGATTATAACATATTACAATGTAGCTGTGAGCAGATATAGAACATAACATACAGTATTTGACAGCAATTAGAACTTAAAGACATATTTTGTGTTGTTACAAATGTGTTTCACAAAGTAATTCTGTTTTGTCATGTTATGTTATGTTATGTTATGTTATGTTATGTTATGTCAATTATATTCATGCACCAGCCTCCACTTATGGGTGCCCGTATAGTCACAGATGGCGTTACATACTGTGTTTATATGCTGTAAATGAACATATAAAAGATGTTTTATGACCCACCATGCAGTTGTGTGCAGATGGAATTGTCGGCACTGGTAAGTGGAGTCTGGTGCGTAAAAAAGAAAATTAATGACAACACTGTGAAAAACATTTGTAATAATATCTCGTGTGTCTTCATTGAGGATGTAAAGAAATACTACACATTAATAAATGTCCATATATCTGCTTTCATTTAGTGTGTTATAAACCATGTATTAAGTGTTTATATACTGATTATAGATGTTAAATAGGGGGGTGTTAACGTCACCAATTTTTCTAAGAACATATTTTCTAATTGTCCTTATCTATCACATATACATTGGAAATTGAATTTAAATTAGGATGCAATGTGAGGCAAAGTTTCCAATCATGCTGGGAGCCCCGCAATCTCTTTCTCTTCACTTGAGCTCATTTCTCCACTAATGACTTTGCCCTCTGATGCAAGCCAAGGGATCATCAAAGGTCCTTGAAACAAAAAGGGAAATATAGCAATTACTGGGACTTTCATCGGCAAGAAAGAGATTAAAAGCCCCGTGCTTGTATAAGCACCCAGGAAGCAAACCGAGATGTGTTTCACTATTAAATGTATATTCAAGCACTTCACTGCAGACGTTATTCATCGTCACCGTGTTCTTCCTTTCACCACCTTCATTCATTTTTTTTTCTCCATGAATGATAATAGAATCAAATGTATTATGTATTACTAATCACATGATAAAAGCCTGTGGTGCTAGTAACGCATGTAGATTCCAAAATGCTGTGCATGTACAAGAAAAGTCATTGCCTTTTTAACAGTGGCCTGAGGGAATGGAATTGTCCCTTAGCCTCCATAACCATTGACACAAAAGGTCCCCAAACAATTTCAAATTACTGCTTTATTTCTCTCTCTTATATAATCCACCCACATTATTAAATCTTGCCACCTTCTGGGACTTTACTGATACAATAATATTACAGTGCTAAGATGTTTACATTCGAGACCGCCAGCTTTCCTTGTTATAAACATGTATGCCCTCAGGACTTGTACAATTCGTATGCATACTACTTGGCCTAAATGAGGCACAGGTCATTTTGTTTTTAAGAGGGGTCAATATTACCTCAAGCAAGGGGCCAAGGCCAGCGCCGGAACCTGACTGAGCAGAAAATGGCTCCTGATACTCACAGATGAGATCTATTATACATTAAACATGCTTGTAAATATTCACTAGTCAGACCATTCAAATGGAAAATATGGTTTAGGTCAAAGGTCTATGAAAATGTTGTCTCCAGAGGAAGTCCCTGTAGAATAGAGGCAATGATGATAACAGGGAGAAACACCCATAGGGGACTGGGGAGAACATTAAGAGTTGTTTTACATGTTTGACTGTGGGACGGCGATGATACCAGGGAGATAAATGATGGGCACTTATCAGACTGGACTGACCTAGAGTTATGTACCATGCCTAATGGAATGTAACACTCCCATCAATTATACACAGCCAAGCTGAATTACAATGAATTAACGTCCAATAAAGTTTACTAAATAATTCTGCTCAAGCGTTTTATTAGCATAAAACATGACAATAATTAGACCACACAAATATCAGGGAATCACCCCAGGACAGGTAAGCTGCTTTTGTTGAATACAACAACCCTTATTGAAATCGAGGAATAGCAAAGCAGCAAAAGGTACAGGGTAATTCCTGGACGTCAGTTTTATTAGCGGTTTGTCTCGCTGACAGGATCACATGGCTCGAAAATTATTTCATCATGTTCAAGTCCAACTGTGGGACTACGGTGTTATCTTCTATTTTTGTCTCTCTCTGCCGTATATTTCAGGGGCCAGGAACAATGTAGTCTGACAGACATATTCTTTATGAGGGGCTCGTGGCCTCTCTAATTTGACACAGTTGTCAGAGATAAAGCTCCTTAGAGAGTGTGGCCATGCTCTGGGTAAGAATGGGGATTAAATTAACACCCCCACCTTCACATCCTCTGACCCCAATACTGGAGAATAAAACATACATGGTGACTCACTTCAACACCCCACATCTCCCTTCCAACTTCATCTCTGGACGTGTTTGATTTTATTGCCAAATAAAACAATGATGCACTGCTCAGCCTCTTATTCCTGAAGCCTTTATTTTCGAGACAATTCTGCAAGAATCGACCAAGAATGTGGGGCGAATGTAATTAAATAAAAATGCAAAAACAATTTAGAAAATTCAAGTAATTATAATACAAAGAAACAATGCCGTTTATCAGCGAGCATCTTTACTGTAAATGCGGCCAGTGAGAGTGAAATGACACCCAGAACAGCTTACACGGTGTAACAATACACGCCCTCTCCTTGGTAGTTTCATATCAGATGACCCGAGCACGTAAAATCAAATCAACACTGGAATGGATCATATCAAATTCTAATGAAAACATAATGTGCTCTTAAAATGTGTGTTGGCCCGGCAGCCAGTCATCCAGAGAGTCTCCCCCAGATGACGTGATGAATAGGGAACACTGATGGAATATGCATCAAAGTCGAGCTCATGATTTATGTAATAGCAGTCACTTGGACACTGATTAGCTGCTCTGTCAAGCGTGTAATACGAGAGGCACAACCCCTGGTTTATCAGTCATTTATCTGAAGTGCGTCCTGATATTATCACTGGATCCTAATGTCATCATTATGCCGCACAGCATGTGCGGGCCAGTGTGTCATGGTGCCGGCGACACTGCCTGTCAGGAGTTCAAGCCTCTTCATTTGCAAAGTGCTCAGACATTCATAGCACTATGTCAACAGTAAAATAGAGAAGCCACATCATATCAGATATGGAGGGACAGAGGCACACAGGCACACTAAATAAGTGGGCACTTGAGGGTACAGAGAAAATTTTTGTCACGTCTTTGTGGCTGTGGCATTGCTTATAGGATGATCAGGCTAATTCTTTCGAGGGGAGCAGAATAACAGTGTCAAAGTGAAAAGAACAAAATAACGGGTTGCCTTTTTCATGCCCGCCTCATGGTTTGATTTAGAGGAACAGGCATAACGTGTACTGTACACCGGGTATACACAATGTGAACACTCAGACCTCCTCGATGTGCAATGTGAGGCCCGCAGAGCCATTTTTCCTGATTAAAATGCACACTCACACACACCACTCTGTGAGAGGATGGTGGTTGTTCAGTCTGTCAGGACTTTCCTGCTCTCCTAGAGAATATCTGATATCATAAATGACTTCAACTCCTCCCACGCCAACATGAGAGTGAGATTGCGAACACAGGAAAGGAGAGCAAGACACAGACAGGCAGTATATGACTGAGCCATGACAATCATACATTACCGGATGGACAAAACTGCTAATAAACAATTTCTGTCATTATGACAAAAAGGTTAGGGTTGTTATTCTCACAAACATCTGGTGCTGTACACTAAAAGGAAGCTGGGCAATGTATAAGTCTATCAACACCTCACACAAACAAAAATAGTGAGGGAAACTGTACAGGAAAAAGAGCTCTTTGAGTCTCAAACAAAAGATATCAGCCCGGCTGCCAACACAGACAGGGCACCACACCTTGGCAACGATGCCGCTCACAATCAAAGGAACAGTCGTCATCAGTGCAGCCGTGTTTTTAAAGGATATCTTAAAAAGATTGAAAATATGTGTCATTATGGAAAACAATTGAGTCTGGAGCCTTTAGTATACCATGTTGTTATGTCACTCACACGCACTTCAGGCTGTTTATTTCAACACAGCATGGCCAAAGTGTTTCCTGTTTTTAGAATAAATTATTTGCACCCATCAGAGTGAATATATACGACTGTGCAAACTAAATACAAAATGTACAAAACAGCTTTGATGTGCCAGCGGTATTTGAAATTAATTTACAATAAATATGGGATGCCAAAAAGAAAAGTTGTGTTTAAAACATTTTTTATTGCATATACAAGGTTATTTTTTTTCTCTCTCTAAACGCAGTAAAGCAAATGCAAAAACATCCACTGTGACTGCCACATATGATAATTGTCTGGCCAGTGAATGCAGCATTAAAATGATTTCAAACAGTATGGCTCAGAAGATCCAGCAGAGGGGGCTGCTTACTGCAATCATATGCTGATTAATTGAGCTTGATTCTCCCCATGCTGCGAACATAAGTTGTCCCACACTGTAGGCTACATGTTGGTATGTGGGTAAAGGTTACAAGGCTTTATCGAAGTCACCTTTTACCACAGGTAGCCCTTCACATCATTTTTGATGAATATTAAGAAAACAGTGATTTTCTGATTATCCCTCATCAAGCCTATATCAAACTAGGTTATGTTCATTTTTATTAATTGTGCATGTTGCTCTCTAATTAGCTAATGAGAGACAAAAAGCAGGTTTAGAGCAGAAAAATGCAAATGACTCTTAGAAAATAGCACAAAAAAGTAAATGGCAAGGCTGAGAATCATCCTTCATTGAAATGTCAGAGATAAATGGCTCAAATGTCACATCAATTAAAACGGGGGACAGTTAGTAGTTCATTAAAGAGAGAGCCATATTGCACCGTCGGGTACCGTTGCCAACCCTTACTATCTGGGGCAGACTGGCAGCGGGTCCAGATGGCACGGAAATCCTCACAGATTTCAAAATGGTCTCTGCAGGGGTGGCGTTTTCTCCCCCGCTCCCACCCTCACCGCTGAGATGGGGTGTGGGCCACAGGCCCACGCCGGCCTACACATTCCAAACGGAGGCATGCAGAGAGCTGAAGGCAGCACAGAAATAAAAAATAAAGCTGCAGAGGACAACAGACACTTTTAAACAATACATGACTGATGCCACACACTTGGCCATAATGACTGAAATATAAGCTTCAGTTAAATCTATGACTGCTCCAGGCAACATAAGGCAACTCCCTCTTCTTTAAACTACATAAAACCCTGATAAAAGGATTGCGCTCTGCCTCATGTGTTGTTCATAATAACATGCTGACTTTATTAGCTGGTAATACATAAGATGTTATTGGATGTTGGAGTCACATAGGTGTTTTTTTTTTATTCTTTATCCTCAAACATTATCCCCAGGACTCTGAGGACCTCGCTGAAAAGCTGCCACTGGAGATGCAGATTTGGATGAATGTCTCGGCTATAAGTGAAAAGATGTTTTAAATTAATGCTCAAAATGTGCATTATCATATTTTTTTTCTCTCCTGCTGTAAAAACATCAAGCAAATCAAATATCTAAATCACTACTTTTACTAGTCTTCGGTGTGCTGGGGACCCCCTGAAGGACCCCAAATCCCAACTTGAGACCCATTAGACAAGCCTTCTGTGTCTGTCCCTGGCAGGGGGCGGGACGGGGACTTTATATCGACCAATTACAAAGCGGGCGCGGACTTTTGACTCCTGTGATTGGCCGGCGCGGCCACGCAGTTTGGAGAAACAGGAAGAGACTTTTCTGTCACATTTGTTTTGCTGAGAGGAAGAGAAGCGGACGTCGCACTCGCACCGTATGGTTACTAAAGGCTTCATTGTAAGCTCAAGAGCTAATTTACGACGTTAAACGTCCTTTAAAGACGCCTGACACAATCGGCAGTTCAGTAATTACACGTATCCTTTGTAAGCTAACGCGGGCTATCTTTTGAGGAAGTTAGCGCCGAACCCCTGCTTGTCTTTTACTCATTTTAAGTACACACCTATTATTAAAGGTGTCTTTAATCAGTTTGACGACATTACATACACTTAAACAATGGCGGGGGTCTTCTTCCATGTTTCGGCATGTATTCCCTTGATATAAATAGCCCGACAAGGACACATGTTGCATTTTTTTTTTTTTGTACACCTGCGCAGTCACGGCGCGCTTTCTACTCAATTAATCACGCAGGTTTGACCAGGAACTAGTCTAATGAGAAACGAGTCAAATGATTGACGAGCATGAGGATGCTGCCAGTGAATGTTTTCTATTTTTTCTATAACAACACAAGCTGCTTATTGTTTGTTGTTTCTCACCGTGAAGAGCTGGGTAAACATCCAAACATCCAAATAGTCACTTAGACTAGTCTGCCGCGCCGAAAAACGCCACAAAAACAAACATGATAGCATTATTTTTAATCAGTGTAGACTATTAGCCGAGGCCATTATTGCCAAAGTCCATTATTCTATCTATGAGTCTATTACCAGCTTGCTAAATGGCAGGCGGTGTGTTCAGCGCTTATCCAAAGTGCACTGTACCATTGTTTGGCTCAGAAATTTCTCGCCTTTATTGTCAGTTCAGGCAAACCCCCGATGAATACAGTGAGAGCTGCAAGAGTAGAAACAAGAAAGTTGAAGCAGACGCATTTGTGATCGCATACCATGACAGATGTGGTGGTGGTGTGTGTGTGTGTGTGTGTGTAAGAAGAGAGGGGGGGTGCAGCAGAAAGTCTAAATGAAATGCTGTAAATGCATGACTACCTTTTATCACATAACCTTTGTTTAATCTAAAAATAAATGCATGCATTCTTAATTTAAGAGTACATGTTACATTAAGCAGTGGAGGATTTTGTTTTAATTCTTACTTAACAGTTTGTTTTATAGCTGCAACTCGTGGTTATTTCAATCAAGATTTTTTTCTGTGAACAGAGGATAGTTAAAAAGAAATGTCCTAAAGCTCAAGGAGATATCTTTAAATAGCCCCCCTCCCTTTTTTTTTTTTTGTTGTCCGACCAACAGTCCAAACCCCCTAAAAAGAATTCAGTTTACAATCACCGCAGACAAAGGAAAGCTGCAAAATCCTCACTTTTGAGAAGCTCGCACCAGGAAAGTATAGTATATTTCCTGAAAATAAAACAAAGGGATTAATTGATTATCAGAATAGCTGCAGTTTGCAATTAATCACTTAATTGTTTCAGCTGTAGTTTGTTAATTGTAGCTTGATTTAGGAACTAGTCTACAAAATCAATACAAATCAAGTACATTTTAGTTTCATTGATGCGTTTGTGTTGCTGCTTGAGAAAGAACCTACTGATTAAAAAAAAAAAAAATCTTTTGAGATTTAAAATGTAAATATTAGAGAGTAAGCAGGCTGTTTATATACTTGACCTGCAACATCCATTAATTTGTACCATTCTGAGGATCGATTATTTGAGTCGCTTTTGTAAACAAAACCTCCAGTAATTCTCTGGTAATGTCCTCTTAGATTTGAAGATTTTCCTGTTTTATATCTTTGTAAACTTAAATATCTGTGGTTCTGGACTGTTGTTCGGACATGACAACATGAAAACGACACCTTGGGCTCCTGGGAACTGTGATGGATATTTTAATCTATTTTCTGACATTTTATAGACTAAACAATTATTTGAATAGTTGAGAAAAAAAATCAGTCGAATGGTCAGTAATGAAAATAGTTATTAGTTACATGTGAGTCACAATTATTATACAAACGTGTGATTTAAAATTTATGAAAGTCAATTAAAAATGACAAAAGAGAGATATTGTGTTTGTACCCTTTGGACACTTTCCAGTTCAAGGTTCCAGGAAGGAAAGGTTCCCTGAGTTGAAACTCTTACAATCAATGTGACCTTTATTTATTATAACCCCCATCTCTCAAAAACTCACATATAACATAGTCAATCATCTCTCCTTCCCTCAAAGTAAAAATAAAAAAGGAACTGCTGTCTGGTTATTGCCAGTATCCATCTCAGTCGTCAGAAAAGCTGCACGTTTTTGCTGTTGTTAAGGGCTGGAAACCAGAATCCCATCGGAGTTGCACCCTAAGGAACAAATTTAATGCTAGAAAAACATCCCGACCATCAACCAAAAATGACGGATTGAAAATAATGTCGAGCTATCTTGGGAATCCCCCACCAGACAAGGGAACAGACTGCATTGTTTTTCTCATTTATGTGATATATAGAACAGAAAGAGGGGAAAAAATGGGCGATTTATTGGTTAGATAGGCGTATACTTTTCCATGCACAAAAGAAATATTGGATAGTAATGTGGGGGATCAAGTCACATCATGACATTGTTTGGAGGCTAGGTGTTCAAATATGTAAGTCATCATCCGTTGGTGGCCCGCTAGGTTTTCAATAGATCATTCAATGCAAATATGTGTGGGAAATTGTGAAAGTTGCCACATGAATATGTCAATGAACGGTGTGTAATTTGTGCTTCCTTAGCAGGGCAGCGAGATGAAGAAGCAGGGGGAGAGCCAGTGCACTCAGAAGACCATCTCATTGCTGAGCCCCCTGGGGACGATCCAAGTCAGTGGATGTGAGAATGGTGTGCACACCATCCAGATCCTAATGGATGTCGCACCTGCTGAAAGGTACTGTACAACAGCCGGGATGGTGACGTGATAAACAAAGGTGTGAAATTTACAGGCGGACAGAATCCACTCCTGTGATGGAGTGCCACCATTCCTCATTGGAAGCAGGGCATTTTTGTAGATCCCACAAGAAATATCCGGGAGAAAGTTGGGCAAATATGAGCAGGCACTAGAAATATGAGGGGCACTAGAATACAGTTGGGCTTGAAATTAGATTTCTGATGGCATGTGGTTGTGATTCTTCCTGCAGTATATTTGAAATTTCAGAAAAATAACTTGTTTATTACCCACAGGGGAGTCGATTAGAGCTGATGTCTATAGGGTCAGCAAAGGCCATGAGGGAGCATGGACTGTTCGCTCCTGTTTATTTATGTTTCCTCCAAGTTGTATGCAGTACTTCTGAGTGTCAAGCGACACTCAGAAATGTAATATGTGATTGCTTTTCATGCCCTGCCCATCCCTCAAAATTGTTAGAATGTTGACAGTCTTACTGAAGCGGTTGAAACTGATTAAACTCCGCGTTAATAAGCACTTATTCCTTATTTTTACAGGTCCAGATCCTACATCTCAGATTAGTTTTGATTAGATTGAAATTAAATATCCATGTATCGCAGATTCGCATTTGATAAACTTGAATGGTTTGGGAAATTAAACCATTTTCAAATGCAGCCAGATAGGAAGCTATCCTTTTGAAAATGTATGTTCAAATTCTAATTTATGGAAACCCATTAATGACCTTGTATATTATACCTCAACATGTGTTTCCTCCCCGACTGTCTGCTATTTCCTAAAATTCATCAAGCAGTAAAAACATTCCACTTGTTGTTAATGAGTTGAAGTGAGAAAATTAATAATATGGAATTTTGATTATGGAAGATGTCCTGTAACCATGCGCAAGCACCTTTCTCCGTCTCCTTGTGAACAGGGTTTAATTTGTGTGTTCAGGTTCAGTAGGAATATGCAAATGAATTTAATGATTCGCATCACTAGATCATTTCTCAGTTTAATATCATTTGCTATGTCGGTCATAAGTGAAGCTCCGATCACATCGCTTGTCTTGTATGTTCTCAAAGGTGCGAGCAAGAAATCATTAAAGAAAAATGTTTAGATTTTATCACGACCAGTTGAATACGATGTTATTGTCGTAGGACAGGGGAACTAGAGCCGCCTCAGATATATGGAGTAACGCAATGTAAACAGGCATTAAGGGAGGCGAGATAAAGTGACAAAATATGGGCTTATCTGTGCAACCGGCTTTACATGTAGATCTCACAAAAGCCCGCCTGTAGCAGTAATAGTTCAAATCAGCCGTTTCCATTGATTTATTTATGACATACTAAACAAGGCTCTTTCCAGCTTTGGATGTGGTGTGGCAAAGGCTTAGGAAGTCAGTGTGATAAATGATCTCTAAGAGCATATTTTGGATAAGGGAAATAGATAACGTCCATGCATAACATAGAGGGAGACCTACAGAAGATATGTGTGAGCGAGTCAAAGCTTTGAAGGCTTATATGATTGCGTTTGCTTTCAGCTTTTTTTTTTTTTGTTCCAGTATTCACTATTGGTCGGTGGTGAACAGCTGCAGCAGCAACAAAAGCATTCTTGGCATTGATAGATAGTTATTGATAAATGCCATTATAGCTACATAAACGATCTTGAAGTATTGCTTACACACCATGACCGTCAGCTCTTTCTAATAGAAACGTCTCAAGCCCCTTTTGCTTCCTAACTGATCTTAGGAACATTTCCTAAAATCAACCTCCTCTGCCAGTCTAACGACAGCCCTGAAGGCACCATCAGATGAACAAATTCATTACATCTCAACAACCCCTGTTGGGGCCCAACGCACCAGCCTCCCTGTTAACCAGCTTTTCCCCCCTTTAGTTTTTAGCACGGCCGCAGCGTTGCGCAGAAAAATGATACGCATTTTGTTTACAGGAGATTACTATTATCTGAAATATGATGCTTCTTGCCTCTTTCACACGGAGCACAGACACATAATACAGAGGAAATCATAGAGTACTTTTTTTATTAGGGTGAAAAATGAAAAAAGGGCTGGACTCCTGCCCCGAGACATTTTGTGAGCATATTATTTTACAATGCTTTGATCAATTTGTCTGTCAAGCTGGCTGAGATGTGGGGGAGCAGGAAAAAAGCAATTTAGCTTGTGAGGTCCTCAATAGAAATGTACTACAGGAGCCTGTGTATGACATGTTGCATTAGAACCTGAGTAGCCTTTATTGCCTGATAATGTCGCGAGGCAATGCTGATATCAATCACCCTTTAACAGCCAGTATGATGTGTTTTTATGAAAAGAAAAAGAAAAAATAATGCATGAAGCATTTCCTGGAAAATAATTGATTTAATTCTGAGCTGAGGGATTTCTGTTTTTAACAACATAAAAATATTGTGTTGGAAAAAAACAGGCACAAAATGTGCTAGGAGCTAAAAATTGTTAAGAACAAGCTCTTTGCATATGCTCCTATAGAAAAGTGTAATTAATTTTACACGGATAAACATTCTGTCTCATTTGCATATAGATATAAACAATATATTTGTGCATCTGAATTCCCAGCACACATGGATCACGTGCTCTGCCTAAAATCCTAAGTGGCTAAAACCCCAAATTATCATTATATTTCCCAGACCATAAATCCGCCTTTTTTCTCTGACACAAAGCCTTATAAATCTGCGTCTGATTTTTCACATTGCACATTGTTTTTAGTTAATGATTTTCATCTGTTTGTTGTTGCTGTGATAGTGGGGAAATGTACCATATGCTCCGGCAAAAGACAAATGATTAGCAAATGAAATTCTGGACAGCTGTCTGACTGAAAGCGTTTGGTTGATAGCATTCTGCTACCATAATTAGCTTAAGCTTTGGGTTAATTAACTTTCTACCTGGATATGCATAATAATAGCATTCTGCAGAAAGCCAAGGAGCTTCCAGTATATCAGCAGCAAAGGCTGGCTTTTTATTTTGTATTTCGGCTGCATATTTCAATTTCAAGAGGCGATTTAGCTCGGGAGCATCGTCAAATATTGTAGATTTTACTCCCCAAGCCAGATAATTCTGAAACAATAGGGGTGTATTATGTGGCAGAAATGCCATTTCTGAATGTAATTAAAGCGGATGAAAGCAATCACCAATTTTTAAACGCTTTTGTCTAGCATGAGGCCTACTTGTAAAAAAAATACCCATCAAGAGGAGAAAGGAGGCAAGAGAACCCCCAAGTCCTTATATAAGAGGCCTTTGAGACTGAAGTGAAGTACAACAGTAATTAGTCTTTTGTATGAATTTGCCGGCCATGGTCATGATTAGTTAAGCATATGAGAGGGACTGCAGGACTGCATTGGTCTTAAGGAGGAGGGTGTTAAAGTCTATTTATCACCAGTTATCCTCACAGCTTTCCATTATCACTGACAACACTGGATGGGGCCTGAGAACAGCCTAATTGTTCTGAGGTGGAGTGTTTTTGTGTCAAACCCGTCACCCCAGTCACATTGGCATTCATAAGCAGCCAGACATTTTCCATCTATCTAGCCCTAATACCCAAGCTGTCACAACAGCTTTTACACACTACCAACGCCGGTGTGAAATATCTGAGGTGATGCATTTATCGTTTTTCTCACACTCATGTAGTGTTGTGAATCAATGTCCTGGTTCACACTGAATAGCTGTATGGTAAATGTGTTCCCTGTTTGGGGCCTGTTTACATGATGTGCTCGCACACCGGGAAACATATCAACAACTTATTTTTTTCTCTCTCTCTCTCTCTCTCTCTCTCTCTCCGTCTCTTTTCCTTTCTCTCTTATTTAGTCTACCACGTAATTGTAATCAATTTAATTCATTATTTTGCTCGACGAGTAGACGCGACTGTGTGCTAAATAAACTGCTTACATTTGTAACTAAAATGCGTTGTCATACAATCTGTGATGTGCTGGGATATTGAATGAAATCATCAATAAAGCAGGGAGGAGACTTTTTGACGTGGTCCCTTTAGAAATGGCATGAATAATTCATTGTGTAATGATATTCAGATGATTTTTGTTCTGTTTTTTACTGCGGCCTTAGAATATTGTTTTGCATGTTGTGAAGTGTAGTACTCAGCTGCGTATTCATTAAGGTGCTGCTCCCACTGGCCCTTGGACCCATCTGTGCTCTATGTTTATGCCTCCATCTCTGGGGACTGTCCCAATCAGGCTGCATGTGCCATTTCCTGTGTAAACCAACACCTGTGTAACACACTACCTGTAAACCGCCCCACGCAGACGAGACACTGACATTCGCTCAGATAAAAAAAATCTGCAAATGTTGTGGTTTCTAAAGCAGAACCTCCAGGGTGAGGACGGGAGCTGAGCGAGACTTACCCTTCGCTGTGGAGATGCAGCTAAAAGCAGCTCCTGCACTTTTTTTTTTTGTTTTGTTTTTTTCCCCCTTCCCTGCTGTCGACCGGGAAGTTTTTCCGGCGCGAGGGCTGTGCTAGTTTGTTTTAGAACTTGATTGGATTCTATATCTGCAACATGCAGAAGTGTACAGTGTGTGACATACTAAAGCAATATGCAGAGAGATGATTCCGCTCTGACATCTTGGAGAGGAGTACGAGTCAATTATGCCCAAGTGTTGTTCTTGCTTATCTTCCTGCGGCACCAAACAAGGATTTAGTCAAGGATTTAGGGGTGAGGGGGCGGTGGTGGGGATCATGGTAAGCGGTTCACAACAAAACACTCAAAACTCCTGGGAGCGGGCACTGATTTAAAAATAAATTACAGAAGACGAAGCGCTAACACTCAAGGGCCCTCAGCAGTGCTGGCGTACACAGGTGAAGATTAGCCTCCTCGCTAATCAGAGGAACAAGGCAGTAATTTGCTCTGAACACAGACAGTAATTAGGACTTGGTGACACTGGATTCCCATAATGCCTTTGAGCTTGACGTGGTCAAATTTTGACAGAGGCTATCCATGCAGGGTCACTGTCCCCCCAGTCTCCTGGCCCTCTTCAGTGGAGGCTCTAAAAGGTCCCTGCAGTTACAGGGGATCCCTAATGTACTTTATGCCTCCCTCACTGGCTCCTTACCATTCGGGTAATTGGAATCTCTTACTGTGGCACTTGAGAATAGAGGCTAAAAACACTATTTGAAACTGCTCAGTAGTCTGTTGTAGATAAACATTGCTGCGTCGGGGTGTGGATACACTACATAATGGAGTAAGAGTTAAGGCTCTGGTAATACATGCCTTCACTGACTCCTGTGGCTAGCCAGTTGGGAGAAGACCTAATTGTTGTGTGCTTTGTTGCCTACTCTGCAGTATTTTACCACCACCTTTATGTATTGGATTGAGTGCTGCGGCCTCTTCGGCGGACATTCGCTAATAAGAGTTGTTGGATATCTAGAGAGCAGTTTACTCGGCCGAGTTGTTTTTATTTTGAAACAGCGGAGCACAAAACGTGCGCCCCACAACAGAATGGGGAAGCGCTCCTCACAGCTTACCACTCCGAAAGCTCTCGACTTTAGCGCTGCAGTAGCTAGATAGGCATCTGAATGATCTTCAAATGGTTGAACGAGCCGCATTGAGCAAGTGGCTTACAATTGTATCACAGCCTTTGGCTCAGAGACCATCAGGATCTTGACATTCATAGAGACATGCTGTATTTTTTTCCCTTTTTAGACAGTCATTTTAGGCTTTTTTCATGCTCTCTTGAGTCTTTGACGTCTCTGAGTTAAGTATCTGCAGCTATAAGGCTGAGGAAAATATTGGACTGCTCTTGGCCTTTTCTATTTCATCCTCTGACCCGCCATGTTACCCATGATCGGTGAAGGAGAACTCTGGCAGGCTGTGTCAAAAGTGACAGCCGATCGAGTCGGGATGAGCGCCATCACGCTTCACAGGATGGAGGCATGAGTTCTGAGTTTTTCCCCCTTTTTGTGCAATATACCATTACACCCTTCGCCAGATTCCTTTCAATTAGATCCTGTGGTTAACCTGTTTCATTCTTACGTCTGCAGCTGATAGAAAAAGTCTTACTTGAAGTCTTGTGCAACCAGAGATACGGAATATGCCATAGGAAATTGACAATTTTAATGTCAGCTATTCTTTTTCTCCCTTTGTCTACTTTGATTGTTTCTCGCAGGATGAATGAAATAACCTCCAACATTATATAAATGCTCGATTCATTCTTTATATTAGAGTTGGAAAATAGGTAGAACTCCAAATGACTCCCACTTTACGCAGCAATGATTTATGGTAATTGGAAATTGATTGTGACAGGAGCACAATATTAGAAATTTTCTCAAATCACAATCTTCTATCAAGGGAAATATTCTCTTTAGTGCAGCAGATCCTGGCTAGTTTGGAATTAGTTTCTTATTTCCTTACCTGTGATGAAATAGCAAACGCCTGAAGGACA
>OMLP01028425.1:0-23167 GCA_900302685.1 Spondyliosoma cantharus
TGTCTTCATTCTCTGAAACATTGCAAAGAAGAAATTCTTTAGATGAAATGCATAATAATTTATTCAAAGCAATCACATTCTTATCTAGTTTTATATAAGCAGAGACATCTTATCGTAATATTGCACTCTAGAAATACCACCTTAAACTGAGTCAAAAAGTCAAAAAAGGATGAAAATGAATCAAACACGTACCTTCAACAGTGACATTCAGATTCAGAATAAATGTTCCATCAGGTGTCGAACACTCACAGATGTAGCTCCCACTATCCACTGATGTTAAACTGGTCAGGTGAAGAAACACAGTCTGATTCTCCAGAATAAGTGTGAATCTGGAGTCACAGTCATGCATAAAATCCCGTCCATATCGATACAGCAGACGGCACTCTCTTCTGCTACTGTCGGTTCTGATCTTACATATTATAAGTGTGACGACATTAAGTGTTGAATTGGGGCATATTGGAGTGACATCTGGTTCGCCCCCAATCGTTTTCACAAGAGTCTCTGCGATGAATCAATGAAACAATGTCATAAAATGTTAAGATGAGAAGCAGGCGACTCATTATTGTAACAAACTGCTAATCAGACAGACTTACATACATTTCTTTAAATAAAATCTCCTGTACAGTACCTTCAGAGTCCGAACACAAACTCATGGGCAGAAGCAGAACAGAGCAAAGTGTAAAAAGCTCCATAACAGTGGAGAGTGTGAGTAACAGTGCTGCCGAAAGTGAATGTACTTAAGGGCGGAGGGAAAAAACTGACCTCAAACCTTAGATACCATTAACACATATGAGCTGATGGTGACGTGGTCTAAAAAGGAAGTGGAAGAAGCAACTATTTCTACCTTAAAGTTACAACTGCCACCGATAGGGGGGGCTTAGGCATAACTCTAATGAAGAAATACAATATACACTGTCAAGGTTACACAAACTTTAGCATTATGGAGCAGGTACAGACATTCAACTTACCCTGGCTGAGGTGTTTGATGCTTTGTTTTCTTGAAGCAGATTTCCAAACAAAGGTAGGGTCAAATACTGACTTATGTGTTTTGGGGTAAATGTAACATTAATGTTGTTTTTATCTTGGTAAAGCAAACCTCCATGTCAGGGCTTTTAATGGATCATTAAACATCCTGAACATCCTAAATTAAAAGAAGCATGCCTCAATTTTAGACTCTACTGCACTTTCAGATACAACAACACGATTATTCCCACGTTTATGTTTCACTTAAAGTCAGAAAAAAAGTGCTTCATCATGTAAAATGATAAACTGATACACACTTGCATACGTGCTCGGCTCATATTTGGATGCATGTGCTTGAGCTATAAAAAAAACCCAGCACGCTCTTAAAACCAAACTGCTCAGTCGCTGCACGTCCGTGTGACAAAAAAACCCTCCAAACAACCACCAATGTCAATGTGTTCGTCAAAACACTGACTGTTAGTTTAATGTTAGTGATTTAACTATGTTTTGTTGCAAATTCTTAAGAGTTCAGACATTTTGGCCAGTTTGCACAAACCACAAACTAAATCATAAGAAAGAAATTGGTTATATTTAATGTAACAAGCAGCAGGATTTTGAGCCATGCAGCGAGGAAAAATATGTTGCTTTGCATTTTTACAGACCATATTTTACAAAATAATGAATGCATTTAAAGTACAATATCTTTTCCAAACAATCTAAGTATAATGAGCCTTTATAGAAGTGACAGAGTTTGATTAAGAGTAAATATAAGTCATGATTTATAACACTGACACTTGTTAAACGCATGAAGCATCTGGAGAAATGTGAAACTGTCAGCCACAGAGGGCGGCAAAACACAGCTTCTCTTCCTGGTTACTCTCACTATTTTGCTTAGTTTTAGCAGGACTGGCAACACTACTGTCTCAATAAGCAACAATATCAACGTATTATACAGTCACTACAGTCCTTATATCTTTATACTGGCACAATATTTTACACTTTGATTCAAATGTTTTCATAGATTTCCTCATTTTCATCAGTCGCTTCACGTGTTTCATCCTCCAAATAGGTAACTGCTTTATTGTTGCCAGCTAAACATCTCTCAGCCGTGTCTTGCTGGTATATTGAGGATATGTTCTGGTAGATATCATCAGTTGAATACTGAAGGGTTTTGTAGTCTTGATCTGGGTCATCTTGGTCCTATGGAAACATCAAAAATTTCGCTGCATCAAGTTTTCAAAGACTGATTGAACTTGATCAAATCCCATTTTCTACGATCTGTATCTGTCATGTCAACTGATGGTTACAGGGGTTATGTCACTGGTCTGGAGATTATAAAAGGCTTCTATGTTGCAAAGTTCACCTAAATGCGATGTGGTGGCAGAGTGGTTAAGACACACATAAAATACTACACCACACAGGTATATTTGTTATGTCGTAATGTCTGCTTATGCCTATTTTTTCACATGAAAGAAAAAGGGCTTCATCTCAATGCCTTGCATGTATAAATACATGTGCTGCATGTATGAAAACACACATTTAAGTATCTATTTTATGCATTTCAAGGTAGAGAGCAAAAGCACGCGACTCACCAAAGAGCAGGCAGCTTCACAGACAGAAGAATCAGGTGCTTCTGACCTCATATGGTCTCTGATGAGACGAGAGATGAGCTGTCTGATTTAGATTTGAGACATAACACACATAATTATTCCACGTGAGCTTCGAAATACAATTCTTCTCTTAATTTAAAAGACCCATTATTCTACAGCAGACAGAAAAAAACGTTTCACCTCCAGTCAAACTCTCTTAGCTGACGTCGGAGGACAAGTCCGGCCACAACGATGACAGCAATGATAACAACGACCACAACGCTGGCCACTGTCCCAGACGAAACGCTGCCGTCTGCCCCTTCATATTCATTTTTAACATGCAAAGGAAAATAATCAAGTGAAAAAGTTTAAAACCACGTCAATAAACAAACAAGGAAATACAAAAACATGCAACAAATGCATTATTCACAGAGACGTTGGCAGAGAATATATGTTCATCGGTGAGGACGCTTAAATTTTACATTTAAAGACATTATTAAGATTTAAATTCTGAAGTTAACAGAATACATTTTGATTCATCAGTCAAAAATGTACCTCCCGCAGTGATATTCAGATGGAGAACATGTTTTCCCTCAGGTCGTGAGCACACACAGGTGTAGATGCCACTATCCACTGGTGTTAAACTGGTCAGGTGGAGAAATACAGTCTGATTCTCTTTCGTAAGTGTGAACCTGGGGTCACACCGCTTCACAAAGCCCCATTCGTGTTGATACAGCAGGCACTTTTCATCTTTTGTCTTTTCTGTGCTGATCTTACATTCAACTGTGAAGACGCTCTGCGGTTTATTGGTGCATACTGGAGTGACATCTGGTCCTTTACCAACAGATTTCACAACAGTGGCTGAAAACATTGGGAAAGAGCTTCTGAATGAGTGTTTACAGAGCATATAGTGTGATAGTTAACACAAGCTACATAGGATTTGCATGAACCATATGTAATGAAAAGCTCACTGTACCTTTAGAGTCCAAACACCAACACAGTGGCAGAAGCAGAAACAGAAGCAGGAGAAGCCAGAGTTTCCATCGATCCATAACCACACAGTTGGAGCGACTGTGTTGCTTCTCAGTATCGAGTAAACTACACCGACCGGAGGAACGATTAACAGTGACGCACCTCTTTTGCTGCCTAATCTTCACAATACATCAAGTACCTTATAAGCTTGTGAGCTGATAGTGACGTATCCTAAAAGGGACGTACAAGACATGACTTCCTCTGCTCTCAAGTCAAGACGCTCTGTGGGTGAAAGTTTATTATGTGTTTCACTGAAAGCATCAGTTTAGATTAAAACCTCTTTCCTGATTGAGAATAACAACCTTTAGCTTCACAGAAAGATGAGACACCAGAAAAGATAGGGTAAGATTTTAAATTCACAGTGCTGTTTTCAAATTTGATTGAGCATCAAATGCAAGTTGAGGATAGTTAACACTTGGTGACTATTTTTGAAGGGAGATGCAACACTGGTCAGAATTAAAATATTCATAGCACTTGTTGGTCACTTACCCCGTCCATTTGGTTTGCAAGATTTATTTCAGGGCTTCGGTTATTTGCAGAGTGAAGTCAAGGCAATTTACAACCGTCTGAGTCCAATGCAGTGACCCAACTCCTGCTCCACTCGATTTCTGCTGGCCATCGCCTGCAGCAGGGCAAAAGACAAAACGTAAATCGTTTAGAAGAGAAACTTCCAGGACAGAGTAATGCCCTGGCAACAAAAATGTATGACAACGTACCTTCCATCAAAACTGCGCAATTGGCATCTATGACATCATTAGCTTGTTTACATTCCTATCATTTTACACATGTATAGATATTATTTTACCTTTTTCATAGCTTAACTGGGACACACTACGAACACTGGGCTGCTGTGTCGAGGACATAGCCTCTGAGCGTGAGGCCCAGGTGCTACCACCTGAGCTACCTGGCCAATCAGTGAGTACTCTGTGTTAGTAAAAGTCAAACCAGTGGGCTTTGGAATCTGCTGTTTGTTTACTGTAGACACACTTGTTAGTAGTCAGTTCAAATGTTAACTATTTGAACAGTTATTAGTTATTAATGCATATCAGTGTAACAAAGTTAGTAAGCACACAACCCACCAACCTTTATCTTTTGTTCATTGCATTTTAAAAATGATGCTTCTGTATTTCTAAATATGTGATAATACTCTAAATTACCATTCTTCTTGCTGGGCTCTGCATAGTTGATATTTATGGTTTACATGGTAGAAATCAGGGCCTAATTTGCACAAACTAGTTTAGACAGATCAAGATAATCTGCCACTCTGGTCATAACAGTGTAGCAATACATTTTTTATTTTACTGTCAATCTCTTGCAGTAAAAAGTCATCCAAAAAAATGTGCCTGCCTATAAACTTGAACCTAACAGGAAGTAATTATATGTAAAAACACTTTTTATGTGGCATGTAAGACAATGATAATCGGGGTCAGTCACCATGAATGACTGAATGAATGAAGAACTCTGGTGTAAAACAAACAGAATTAATTAACCATCTCAGCCACTGCACAGTGAATTTGACCTTTAACCCTCAGGGAGACGTTATTTACTACCAATGAGTAATAGAAACATCTACAAGAAATCCTTTGTCCCAAGTGCTGTTAAAGTTGTAAACAAAACTAGTGTTCGCACATGAGACTGTGATAAAGTGTGTTGCTACTGACACTTTGCTGTGGTCTTTTGCATTGTTCAACACTCGTATCTTGTGCATAATACAGACTCTGTTACTGTGAGTTGTATGAAGTATGTAATAATGAGAAGTCTCTTTGTAGTGTTTTTGCATTTCTTCTTTTATGTCTCGTTGCATGTTTGGTTTCATGGTATGTTTTTGTGAAACCAAAAACATTCTGTTGTGAAGTGCCTCTTTAAAAGCAGCATCATGTAGAAATTGGCATTTTGTGCGATTTGGCACCCCCCGCAGTTTCTGAGTGCAACACCACTGTTAATTCAAAATCCCAGGTCTGTAGCAATTTGTAGGACATAAGATAGGTGCTGACAAAACTCAGTATGTTGTAATAATGTGTTTTTTAAAACTTGTATCTTGAAGTTAACATGTAACGCTGTGATCCAACCCTCTCACTGAACTTACAGAATACATGACGCTGTACCTTTAAAATGATTTTGAAGCTGTTACTTTAAAGGTAAAACAAAAATTACATTATGTTGCCGTAGGAGGTAAAGAGGCATCTGCAACATTGCGGTGGCTGCAGAGAAAAGCCTTGGGGTAGATGTGGGGGGTGAAGAAGGTTCGTGCAGGAAGTTGAGATGCTTGGTGTTAACTCAAGCTGACGTAATGGTTTATACTGTACATCACACGAATCGTGACAGAATTTAAGTCTGAAAACTGAACAGTTTTTAGCATCAATGGGACACACAAGATGTCTGTTTAAAGTAAAGCTTATATGTAATTATTACTTTACAGGTAGTCGACAAACTAAATAGCGGAAATCAAATTAACAAGAGTAAACTTTGTTTTAACCATTTATTTATGAGATCATTTAATCTTATCATCATATTTGTCAGACAGTGTAATGCATTTGGTGTGCTCCTTTAAAAACACTAAACATCAAACAAAATATTTATATAAAATTAGCTTCGTTTCAGGATTGAATGCACTGCAAAATATTTGGCAAAACAAAATAGTCAGTTTATGGAAAACATGCCCTCTATTATTTAAAATATGCATCGCATCAGAGACAATAATGTAAAACTAAAACTCTACAAATCATCCTTAAATCTGTGTCATCTTAAGGGAACATGTTTGAATTATTAGCACTGATGTAACTGTGCACATTGGCAGAATAAAGCTCATTCTCTCTCTGAATGTAGGTCATGTACGGCTCAGTGCTTCCTGGTTCCTGCAAAACAACAAAACATTTTCAGCGTAAAAGAAATTGTAGTAGTTTTGTCTGCCATTAAATGAACTGCAGTCAAAAAGCAGACACAGTACCGTGTTCGGACGATCGGGCAGCAACAGTTGTCTTCTGTTGGGGAAATGGACAAGTAATAACAAATTATTAATTCAATCTTACATAGCAACAAAATGCTAATTATTGAACTTAAAGCTTTTGTGCTGTTAATTTAGTCACTATCATATTGATCTCTTACCCATGTTGAGTTTTTCTGTGGATGACTCCGAGGATAACTCCGATTATGACGAATGCAAACACACCAATTACAACGTACAAGTACGGCACTTTTGGATTGCTACCGTGGTCTTCATCCTCTTAAACATTGTAAACAAAAAAAAATGTCAGAAAAGTTGCAGTAATTCACCCTATTAAACAGAAAGACTGAAGATTGCACTCTCTCTTTTACAGAATAATGGAATATTGTATCATTTACCTTCTACAGTGATATTCAGTTGGAGCATAGATGTTTCATCAGCACGTGAACACTCACAGGTGTAGTTCCCACTATCCACTGGTTTTAAACTGGTCAGGTGGAGAAATACAGTCTGATTCTCTGTCACAAGTCTGAATCTGGAGTCACATTCGTTCACAAAGTTGTCTAGATACCGCAGACGGCATTCTTCGGCGCTTCTCTCTGTTCTGATCTTACAAACTATAAACACGATGGGATTCTGTGTTTCATTGGTGCATATTGGAGTGACATCTGGTTTGCTCCCGATTGTTTTCACAAGTTGCTGCCTAACATCTGCAATCAATAAATTAAAATCAATACAGTGCGACAATGTATTCAATGTATGTGTTTCCAATAAAAATTGAAATTGCACTGATCAAGTTACAGAGAATATAGTGTTGCTCTCTTTAAAACTAGTACACAAGATCAACAGAGAACAATATCTTGCAATAGTTATTCAGTTAATAAAAAGTAGTTCTTGTACCGTACCTTTGCTGTCAGTACAAAAAGTTAGCGGCAGAAGTAGAACAAACCACAGTTTCCATCTACCCATACTGGTCAAGACATCTTAGCAGCAGTGAACTGCTGCTGGTGATGCCCAGTGTGTTGTACTGATGCGAGGAGGTTGGACGCGCATCTTTAAACCACTCAGCTACCGCAACCCAAAATTCTCGATTCTCACCGGGGTATGAAGGCGTGAAGTCGTCTAAAAGGGAAGTGCTGCTACAGGTGCTTCTGCTTTCATGTCAAGATACTAAGATTAAACAGACAGCAAACAAACCAATCACAAGCCTTTATTCTGATAAAGAATGTCCACAAAATAAAACAATGCAATAGTTTGTCGGTGACGGGGATTACCCGAAAGAAGTGAAGCAACTGTGTCCCGGTAGCAGTAAAAACATGATATTCATAAAGGAACCAACAACAAAAAGATGTATTTTACTGCAGTTCTGGTACTGTTCTTGACATCTACATTCCATTTAAAAACATTTATCACAATCAGAAGAATGGCGTCACATCTAATGTGATGAATGTTAGAGATAAAAGGATTTGTTGTGTGATAACAAGTTAGTAAAGTTAGGATTAAAAATTCTGTGCAGTGAGTGTATAATACTGTATCTATAACATGTGGATCTTATCACCTCAAACAACATACTCCGACGGATACGAGATGTCCAATTAGTTTGATTTTCAGGGACATCCGTATTCCCAAAAAGTCAATGTTTCCCAGCTGTAATTACAACTTTGATTACTCCAATACCCCCACACGGTTCCCCAGCATAAGAAATGTGAGTACAAATCTTGACAGTACAAGATTACGCACGTCAGACTCCAAAACAGTTTGAGCAGGATACATTTATGTTTTAAAATGTGTAAGGTAAGGTAAAGTAATATGTCATGTAAAAGGTTTTAACTGACACGTGGTTGTCTTTGAGGTCACCACATACTTGTAGAGACATCAGATATCATCACTTCTGGCAATAAAAATACATCAACATAAGAAGTCTGTATCACGAACATTACAAGGTATCTAAAGTTTTAAAGTAACCTACAGTTTCATAGACAGGGCTATTTGGATGGAAATCCTTCTCCTTGTCAACTATTTCCTGATTAATAATTGCATAGATGTTGGTTGGATCCACCTCAGAATCACGATGAGGGCGACTTGAAGACAAAGTTTGGTAGACGTCGGTGGCTGGCTGCTGAAGGCTTGTGTAGACGTCATCTTGGGCCTAACAAAGCAAATAGAAATCTTATATCAGGAGTCATTACACACATTGAGAAGAAGAGCACCACAGGGCTTTGTGATGCTTACCAGAACAGGGGGAATTCCAGATCTGGTTAGTTCAGACGCGCCTGATCTTGTGTTGTCTCTGGTAAAACAAAAAAAAAAACAAAAAAAAACAATGATAGAAGTTAGTAGGGGCAAGATACAGTGGGGGAGGATTCACAAGAGTACAGTACAGTATCATCAGGATAATGTACTTAAAGTATTAAAAGTAAAAGTACTTGCAGAGAAAATGGTCTGTGATATCATTGTTTATCATATCAATATACTATAATTACTTATCCACTGCAACTAATTACTTTAGTTTGAGATCAATCCACTGATCATTTTCTCAGTTTGGACTGTAAAAACTCCGACAGTAGTGAGGGAAGGCCATCACAGTTAACTACAGCCCAAATTGACACATTCATAATCCACTCAAACTCCAAATAGAGTTGCTATATTTTAATTTTTAAAGAAAATATTAAAATATGTTCTTCAGTTGCCTACGATACACTTACCCTGACCTGGATGACTGCAAGGTGTTATCACAACGCACTACAACAAATTATGGAAAGTTCAAAGTTCAAAGCATTCAGTCAAAGTGTTTCACCTGTTACGAATGCTTCTCAGGATAAATCCACAGATTATTCCTGCTGTAATAATGAATCCAGTAGCAACACTAAGAGCGATGACGGCGAACTTCGTGGCAGAAAATGTAACGTCCTCTTCACCTGTCAAACACAGTCGAGTAAGAAAATCAATCTGTATTCTAACTCCCAACGCAACAATCTGGTGATTAATTGATCTTTTCGCAAATAAACTCACCTTCCACTGTAATTTTAAGGTAGGTAATATGAGTTCCTCTTTCATATGAACACTCACAGATGTAATTCCCACTGTCCACTGACGTTAAACTGGCCAGGTGGATAAATACAGTTCGATTCTCGTTAATCAGAGTGAACCTGGAGTCGCATTCTTGGTCAAACTGGTTGCCAGGCATGTAAAGCAGGCAGAATTCCTCCCCCCGGTGTCTTTCTGTGCTGATTTTACATCTTACAAGTATAGTCGTACCCAAATTTTTACTCATGCATACTGGAGTAACGTCCGGTTGTCGACTGATGGTTTTCACAACAGTCTCTGCAATCCAAAGAAAACCAACCTTCAGTGATCGATTGTATGACATTTAACATTTCTGTTTTTATTACAAAAGTAGCTTCATAAATCACATATCATATAAAGTAACTTTTGAACTTTACCTTTGCTGTAAGCATGCACACACAGTGGCATAAGCAGAAAAAAACACTGTTTCCATCCATCCATACTGGCCAAAAGATCTAAAGCTGACGACCGTGCTGACAAGAGGACTGACGCTGTCTGAACTGTACATTACTGCATATGTGACAACCTCAAACTCTTGTTACATTGTTAAGGTTCAATGCAACCTGATGTGAAACGTTCAAAAACAGAAGTGAGCCTGGTGGCTATAATATAATACAATATCATTCTCTGGGAAGCATCAGGTTGATCCTGATGGTAAAAACCAACATCTCGAAACTCACTTTTAGGTGCACGAATGCAAAGATGAAGAAAACACATGCGTCTTTGATTGCTGCACTCACTAACCTTATCATTAATTCTTTAAGGAAACAATGTGTTGGTATAACTCTGGACAGGGCTCAAAGTCTCACGTATTTTCAAAGTTGTTCATTTCATTCACTCAATCTCTATAACATTTTGTTTCATGAATGTTTGGGACATAGGTAGTACTACATGCGACATCCCTGTTATATGTACACATTGGTGATGTGACCCACACTCTTCTTTCTGAATAGTCAAAGGACAACATGAATAAGGTTGTACTGTATGTAAGAAATTATATAATACAGCATTGACAGCGCTAACTTCGGTGTAACTTACTATGAGACTCCTGC
Source organism: Spondyliosoma cantharus (assembly GCA_900302685.1). NCBI lineage: Eukaryota > Metazoa > Chordata > Actinopteri > Spariformes > Sparidae > Spondyliosoma > Spondyliosoma cantharus. The sequence continues at coordinate 10,647 of OMLP01028425.1, forward strand.
AACAGATCAATGGAAAACTGACAAAATAAATGTTTCTTCGGGACAAGAGGACATGTTGTTGACTTTAAGTTTAGATAATTTCATAGATTTCACAAAACTGATCAGGCGCTGTGTTGTTGCTGGCTGTATTTTCCATGTTGTCGTACTGATGGTGCGTTGGAGAGACACTCTGGTAGAGATCACTTCCTGGCTGTCGGAGGCTTGTGTAGTGGTTATCTGGGTCATCTTTGTCCTATAAAAACAAATCAAAATGTCTAATAATGCATCCTTTGCATCCAAGACTTGTTACAGAAAGGATCCTATTATTTAACTAAGAGAGTCTGTCTCCATCGTAATAGCTTCTGTTGTCAGACCTGTCGGTGGCTAAAACAAGAACTTTTAGTGGATGTAACTTTGCCAGCTGATGCGATCTGCTGAACTGCTTTCAAAACCTTTGGTAACAATGGATATTTTGCGCTCAAAACCATGTAGATGCGGGGCCTACGTTTAAAAATATGGAATTATAAATAATCTATATAGCTTTAAGAAGATATAGCCATTACTTACAGCAAAACAAACTTTAAAAAAAAGGGTCACCATAACAGAAGGTGGCACTTCAATTCTTACCTCAACATGTTTAACGTGTGATGGAGGAGAAAAGGGTCGACAGTTTCTAACTCTTGTCAGGAAACATGAGTCATACTGAAACCTAAGCTTTGAAGTTATCACCGCTGACTGAAAATCCTCAGATCTTTTACTGACACCACTGGCCCTTTACTGCAGCATGTAAACCCCAGTGGCCACTTTATACTGTACTGCTCGAGGTCAAGCACTCCAGTAGGACAAAAAAAGTTGATAGCACAGTAGGTCAACAGCGTAATTTACATTACAATAGGCCATAAATACAGTCCCCTCAAATACAGTCTGAGGCAAGCTGACATTTTTGTTTCAGCACCTCAGAAACAAGCAAACTTCCGGCAATTTTAACTTTTTAGACCACATATGAAAATTGTGGTCACACATTTGTCTGTGAAAAGTCATTCACACTTTTTTTGGTTGTCACACAATTATCACCTCAACAGAGAAGACAACGCTGGCACTTGAAATGAGTCCTCCACAGTACTAAGTATAATTACCTGTCAGAGAGTGTATTTTCTTTTCTTTAACTTTAACTCAAATCAATTGTCACGGGAATTTGTCAACATTAATGGATTGGATTTGTATGGACCCCACTCAAAGTGTTCTTACAGGGCTCCAGGTTCCATTCATTCACACACAGTCATACCGGTGGTGGTAAACTACGATAGCAGCCACAGCTGCCCTGGGGCAGACTGACAGAAGCATGGCTGCCCCTCCAACCACCACCTCAAATATACAGCAGTCATACACATTCACACGAGGCAAGGTGGGTGAAGTGTCTTGCCCAAGGACACAACGACCATGACACCAAGTGGCAAGGGCGGGGGTCGATGTCTGAAACATAAACGTCCACAGAACTGCATACAATAAATTAACTTGTTGAAAGGTATAACACAAACGAATACCTTGCCCACCAAAGAGCAGGAGGTTTCACAGACAGACAATCCAGATGGTCCTGGCCTCGTATCAACTCTGAAAATAAGGGAAGAAAAATCAAAGAAGCAACTTCAGCAACAGCAGAATGAAATATATTTGACTGCTTGACATAGAATTATCTAACCCTAACCCTAACCCTAGTTCTGACTATCAATTTCAAAAGAAAATACTTATATTATCAACCTTAAATCTAACAACAGATCATCTTAATTGTCTTCAACCACAATTTCAGAATACTATTAAAGCTATGAATATCGTCAGTATCATGAATTACAGTGTTTTCTCAACCAACCTATATTTAAAGTGACGTAAAACATTTTTACCTGCGATGTATTTTCATCACGATAAGCCCAAGAAGAAAACACGTTACAATGGTAAAAGCAGTACCACTGCTAATCACAGTGGCATAAATGAGCATTGTAATAATTGAAGTGCTGGATTCTTCTTCCCCTAAAACGTTAAGACCAAAACAAAAAACAACATCTGAATCATTAATACAAATACAACAACATATAAGCACTATAGATACAGTACAGGTACAACAAAATACAACATTTACCTTCCACAGTGAGTATGACATGAAGAATATCTGTCCCACGAGCATGTGAACACTCACAACTGTAGTTCCCACTATCTACTGGAGTTAAACTGGTCAGGTGGAGGAATACAGTCTCATTTTCTGTCTTGAGTGTGAACCTGGAGTCACATTCATGCACAAAGTCGTGTCCATGTTGATAGAGCAGACTACACTCTTCCCCCCCACTGATCTCTCTTCTGATCTTACACACTATAAGCGTGATGATGTGCAGTGTGGCGGTGGTGCATATTGGAGTGACGTCCGGTTCTCTCCCAATGGTTTTCACAACAACCTCTGCAATCAAAAGGAATTGAGTAAATGCAAATTTAGCTCAACTTGTAACACTACCAAACTGCATAAATTACATGTAAAGAAAATCTACTGTAACATACCTTTGGTGTAAGAACACAAACGCAGAGGTAGAAGCAGGACTAACAACAGTTTCCATTCAGTCATAATGTGAAGAGGTTTGAACGACAACGCTGCTGTCAGAAACTAGTAAACTACATTAAATGGGGCATGGCTGACAAAAACACCTTATAAGCGGAGGAGCCGATAATGACCTACAAGGGAAGTGCAAGACAAGACTGGTTCTACTTTCAAGAGTGGACACTGGTGGGGCATTCTCAAACGCTGGTTTCACACATTTGTCTGTTGAGGTGATATTTGCGTGACAATCAAAAAAGGTGTGAATGACTTTTCACAGAGAAGACAATGCTGGCAATTGAAATGAGTCCTCCACACCTGCCAGTGAGTGTATTTTTTTTTCTTTAACTCATACATTTTAAATCAATTGATTGAAAATGCATCAATTTCGGCTAAAGTGTGAAGCAGAGGTTATTTTCCAGAGTGGATTAATGGAAAAGATGCTATAACAATCAAAAACAAACACTTACGATTCATTGTTGCTGCGCGCAGCATCCATGCCTCTGTAGTATAGTGAATCCAGTGTTCAAATCCCTAATGTCAAACATTTAATACATTTAAACTTGATGAAGGTTCTCGGTCATCCAGGTCATGGTAATTCTAAGTGCTATATCATAGGCAACTAGACTTATTTCAGTTTCTGGCAGACGTTTCATCTCTCATCCAAGAGGTTTCTTCAGTTCTGGAACTGAAGGATGAGAGATGAAACGTCTGCCAGAAACTGAAATAAGTCTAGTTGCTTATGATATAGCAATTAGAACTTAAGCTTCTAGGAGTCCAGAATTTATGTTTCAGGCCCCAGTGAAAAATTATAAAAGATGTTGATCTGACTGAATGACAAGAGAAACTTTCAGGACAAAATGTGCATTACGCATTTTCAGAGATGTGTTAAAATCAAAGAAAATGTATAAAGTCAGTTTAGGTTTGTGATTTAACCAGATTACCTATACTGTATATAGAATTAGAACTAAGTCGGCCTCCTACAACATTGTGTTAAATAGTTTGATCAAATGGTTATTCCACCCTTTACCCTCACCATCACATGTAGTGTTACAGTTCCTTACGTGGGTGTACCACTGAACGTATACTTTATCACTGCCACGATGAAGGTTTTTAGATTGCTAAACAAGATTTCAAAATCTTTAAAACTTTGTTTGACTCTCCTGAGGCGGTGTAAAGTACGTTGTTAATATATAAATGTGCACTTTTGCACCTTATACCCACAAAGAGACACTAGAACACTAAATACTTTCATATGCATGGCTGTTAAAAGCATTGACAAGCTATCTGGGGTCACATTGTGGAAGCTGGACATGAAACAAGCTGACACAAACTGAAACTACAGAGCCAGACTGGAAGACAGATTTAAATAGACTCAGGTTTAGAAGAACTGTTTAAGGAACCTGTTTATCAAAGATGCAAACCAACTCTCAGCTCTGACTGAAGGAGACAGTAAGAGTAGCCACAGATGTAGACTGTGGTTAAAACGTTGCAATACATTCAAGTAACTGAACAATGAAAGTAGGTCAAGCATTGCTGCACCACAGTCATGAGACAATCAGGAAAAAGGTGTATAAACCATCATTGACTGCACTCGTTATAGTTTTATTTGGTAGGAAAGCATTGATATATAACCCTTTATAAGATAAGGTTATACCTAGTTAATTACATATTTAATCAAATATACAGTATGTAACATGAAAGCTGCTGTCCACCTTGGTGTGCAGTATGAAAGGCCTGTCTGGTGATTCTGAGTTTTCACTGACTATCCACAAAGCACATGTGGCACAGATAACAATCAACTTCTCTGACAAGGTAGGAAGTACATAACAGAACCCACAGCTTCAGAAATGTATTTTTCTACTTCCGGTCTGGGCGTTGTGGTTTGTAACCACACCTTATTGTGATGCTGGTTATAACATTGTCAAACGATGGGTTTCACTTCTTGATTTTTAACTTTTAGAGAGCAAAGAGGTAAATTATATATAATGCAGATGTGTGACAGACAACATTAATTGTGTTACATATCTACAGTCAGTACAGGATTAAATACTCACAGCATGAGGATCTATAAGGACCTACCAGCAGAGGGCATAGGAGACAAAAAATAATATAACTGTAATGTTTGACCTGTATTTGACAGTCTCTAGGACAGGACATATCCTGACAGACTATCCTTCTGATTAATAGGAGATGAGTGTGGGTGGGTGACGTAATTCATCTTTGATGAGGAAACTATAACCAACATAACCTGCAATGGAGTCCAGTAGCAGAAACACTTGATATTTTTAAGGGGGCCCCAGGACAAATTCTAGCCATGTTTGTGAAACCTGATATTTTTGATTGGAAGTTGGGCCAACTGAAGCTTGGTTTGTGCCGGCCAAAACTCCTATTCAAAGCCAAAACATGATCTTGTCTGTCACCGTAACCAAGTGTTTTTTGCAACATGGTTTGCACAACAGAGCGACATTTCTAATGTTTCCCTGCTTTAGTTTTCGTTAAATTACTTTATCAGTTGCCTCAATACAACACAAGTAGTTCATCTTGCTGCCATTCTCACCTACTGAGGCAAAAAACTAATGAGAACATTAATGGCGTAATTGAAGGAATCAGTATCAAAACCTCTGGGAGGAATGTGTAAAACAAACACATTCTTAAGCATGTACCCAGTGTGTGTTTAAATGTAAACACACACTGAAGCATGTACGCTGACATACATCCAGAAAGAATATTAATTAATTTTAATATAGTTGTGAAAAATTACACAGATTAAATTGGGTGTTGATGGTGGGTCATTGCAGCAGATACTGATACGCCCTACAATAAAGTCAGTAGTGTGTGGCCACAAATTGTGTGTGTGTTTATGCATATATGTAATATATATATAATATAATATATATCAAATTATTAAATACATATTAACATACTGAATGCATTATCCACAATGTACTGGGTAACACTTACTAGATAATGTATAAATGGAAAGCACTGTTTAAGAAATACCTACACAACAATCTGGGGTGGTATTCAAGGAAGCAACACATGACATAATGCAGAAAATCCTTATTCTGAAAAGGAGAAAATGCTCATTTTTATTTTTAGACTGGTTGTATTGTGTTAACACATCCTTTCAAACAGCACACTGGAGGAGGAAACGTGTTTTGAAAAGGCACATCTGTCTTTTTGCATTTCCTCTGAAAGCTTTGAAGCCTCAAGCCAAAGCATGACCCAGATATACAGTCAAACATGTCTCACAGCACTCAAACACTCAAACTATTTTGCTTTACACCCCCATCCTAAAATATCACAACCCAATCCTTGCTCCCCACATAATGTTACATTCTGGCATTTTGACTACTCTGTAAACAAAAACTAAAACCAGATGTACAAAGATCTGATGGAAAAGTGGTTTTGCAAACGTTTTACGTACAAGGATTCAGATGTTTGGCGTGCTGGGATTTCAGACAAAATGAAACACACTGAAAAGGAAAATAGCTTTCAAATCTCAACATTACTCTGAAAACAGAGGTGCGCTGTAAAGTAATATCGCAATATAAATCTTTCCAGCAGCCGTTAGCTTCGCCCAATGAAAAATGTATACAACCAGGCAGTGACATACCAACCTCAGCGTCAGAGAAATGTTTATATCACTTAAACTAAGATTTGCATGCTTTTAGTACGTACTGCAGCTGCCCTTACAAAGTACATACTGTTGCTTACAGTAAGTAAGCCATGACAGTGCAACTTTTCTCCTATATCTGTTTACTTTGCGCAAAAGTACAAAGTACAAACATAAAGTACTTACACTTGAATCTGCTGTCGTCTGTCAAATCAGCCTTCAAATGTTTGTCCTCCCTCTGCTTTGTATATATTCGCGCAACACACGGCGACATATGTGACGCATCTTCCAACTGTGCAGAGGATTGTGGGTAAGGAGAGCCAGAGTTGCATGCTGGCTTGCATAATGACGGTGAACTTATGTGGTCGGACATCCTGGTATTTTTGACACACTGCATTTCATATACGTCATATTGAGACACTCTTACTCTTTCTCTGGCATACTAAGACACACATAATTGAGATCAGAGCCTGAGGGTGCAGCCCACACCTGTGACAAATTGATTAACCAACTTTTTTTCCATACACATGTAGAAGACAGCTTGTTAAAGCCCTGCATCTACAGCTCCCTCCACACCAGCAACACTCATCACTGAGTAGGCACGGGGATGTAGAAAAACGTTTAAGGCCCACTTCAGCAGCATGCCTTTCATGTTGCACGAGACACAGATTTTTGATGTTCTTTCATGAATCTTGTCTTATATGAAAACACCAGAGGAGTAAAACTGAAGCACTGACTGGCAGAGGAGTGCATAAACAGATTAGATCTCCTACCAAATTAGGCCCGAGTCAGGCACGTCAAAGACGACAGTGAGTCCCCGTTTCCCTCTTGATGTAACGCTCCAGCCAGAGGGCCACGTATTTCTTCTTCTCCTGCAGCAGCTCCTCATCCTTTGCAGCTTCACAAAAAAACAGACATAAAAACCAGACTGAGTGTGTTACGTGCACCAGAGGAAGGCTCAAATACATTACAGCAGGTTAAAAGCTTCAAGTATGAATGGTTAAAGTGAGGCCAGTACTTCTTTTTTTACATGTAACCTCAAGATAAGTTAACACCAAATTGAAATGGTTAAATGTTAAAAGGCTTTAGTGAACTTGACATTTCATTGGCCAGTTTCCAAACTGTCTGCTGCCATTTTGAACATCAGAGTTAGCTTGACCGAAGTCACACTATACTGCAATGCGCTGTATTTCCACCATTTTGTCAGACTGTGTGAATTTATGTACAAACTATACTGTAAAGTCGCGTCAAAAATTCTACAATTTAACATAAAAAAAAAAAGTGTCCATGGAATGTACATCGTTTTGGTCTATACCTGTTGTAAATGACACAAAATGATGATTAAAGTTACTTCTGGGATTAAAACAGTCAAAAATCTCTCACTGCCCAGTGAGTAAACTTTTGGGTTTTCTATTATATAAGGTGAAGTCAAGAGGAGAGAAGAAGTTTGTCACAGTTAATTAGCTAAGGCTAGCTATCTTAACTGGTTTAACGTTACCTTGTTGCTAGGTTACATATTCAGAGCAGAAACTCTCCCGTATTTCTTCGATTTTTCCTTTGAATAGACGGTGAACACAACACTATTTTGACAACTGGGCTATAAAAAAGAAACTACAGACGGCAAATTGTAAAAGCTATCCTGTTTATCACCTTATATAAGGTAAGGTGTGCATCTACGGTTTAAAGTAAACAAAGGTTTCGGCGGCAAACGGCCCACGGAAGTGAGTAGGTATGCTTTCAAAATAAGATAGCGGAAATCAAGTGACGATATTTCACAACTCGTCTAACTTTATTCGAAATGACCAGTTATGAATCTTTTGTTGTTTTTGTTTTTTTTGCAAATACAAAATTGTGAAATAACTTAACTGGTAGGAATAAATAAAAACACATCACGATAAATTGTGTACAATTCATCATGAAAAAGAGAGAACTGCAAACTAAAAACCCTCACTTATTTCAGGCTATTTTTATACGTGTGGATTTTTAGGTGATTAAATACTTAAAAGCTCACAGGTGCACTTGTGCTGTACTTGATTATCATGCATGATTGCACCGTGTCCACCAGGTGGCGCCACCCAGCCGGGCTTCTAATGCTGTGGCCCAAAGGATGCTGGGAAATCATCTGTGAGTGGTGGAGGAAGCGGTATGAACGTTAGCCGCTAAACAAGTTGACATCACGTAGGTAAATGGCTGTTCAATGAGACTAAATACAGCTTTTATGTGCGTTTAGTCGCATTGTGTCGTTGTTGGCGGTGTTTGGTGCGAAGGCGGACATCGAGTGCGCATCCATTTTTGTTTTTAAGACGTCAGCTTGTCCCTGTCGTCCCTCCTGACAAAGTTAGCCTAACTGTTGTCTGTCAGGGTTATGTTTTATTTTACCCTAAGCACATTATTACACTTTTATTCATTACTACATGTCTGTATCTTTCAGGTTTAGCACGTTTGCGGGTGGTTAGCATAGTTAGCAGGAGGATTCAGTGAACTGCAGGCGTCTCCCATCATGGTAAGTCTCACTGTCCACAGCATCAGTGTTACTTAGCACACATTAATGTATACTTTACATGAAGCTGGAGTAATACACCCCGAGTGTAACCTTAAATGACAACTTGTGACTGCTTGTGACACCCATTAAGTGACCTACATGAGTTATGTGCACGGGAAACGACACGTTAAAGGAGCACTGTGTAGTTTTGGAGAGGAAAATAATCAGAATTTTAAGGAGGTGATAATACAAACTCAGAAATATGTAGGTTTAAAAGGTCAAAATAAGGTTCCCAGAATACTGTTTGAAAGCTAGGAAGGTGGCAGGGTCCGCCACATATAAACAAAGTAAGACAGTGTGAGATTGTGTTGCCCTTTAAGGTCAGTTTGTTTCTTCAGTCATGAAAACAAAGAGAGTTTGTTTATTTAGTTTGTCAGTCAACAAAGATCTGTCTCCTCTGATTGTAAACTTCTCCAAACATAAGTAATACAAAACCAAACAATTATGAGGCTGAATATGTTGAAATTTAACACTAAAACTGTATCTTTCTCCTTCAGCAGGAGGATATAAGCACCGTGATGTCCTGGTTTTCCAGCCCTGTGTACAGCCGCTACTGGCAGCACTACCAGCAGGCGATGGCCTGGCACCAGAGACACAGGCGTGCCTACAGAAAGGCCTTGGAGGCCGCCTACGGCCCCGGCTTCTGCCAGGAGCAGCATCCCAGCACCCACCGGCGCTACGCAGACTGGCACGCTGGAGATAACAAGCGCGAAGATGAAGAGGATGGAGATGGGGGAGAGGAGGGGAGCAGCTCGGATAGCGATATCGAGTGCGACGTCAGCAACATGGAGATCAGCGAGGAGCTTCGGCAGTACTTCGCCCAGACTGAGAAACACAGAGAGGAGCTGAGTAAGGGAACGTTTAGGATATTACTGTTTTTAAATCATCAGGTTGAGGACTAGAATCTCCAAACTTCTACATCAGATATCATAGATTAGTTAGATATGGCTGCTATTTGTCTTAAAGTAATTTGTTCTCCTCTCTTTGCAGAGAAGCAGCAGCAGATAGAGGCTGAGCAGCATGAAAGCTACGTGCCGGCCGACCAGGACCTGCACGGCGTCTCCTGGCGAAGCAGCTTGGGTCCTCCCTGCGAGCGACCTGGCGAGCGACGCGGGGCTGAGATGAAGAAGCTGTACGGCAAGGATGCGCCCAAGATCATAGCCATGGAGACGGCAATGCAGCTCACTTTCGACAGAAACTGTGACCTCAAAAAGCCCAAGTACTGGCCCGTTATCCCGCTGAAACTGTAACAGAGCTGTCGATTTAGAGGAAATCCCTGCTCTGATCTCTGGGTGAGACGGCGGCTTTGTCGTGTAATGGATGGCGGCTGTCGCCGCTGCTGTTGTAGAACTAATGGAATGGGGTTAGCTGAGGGTTACAAGTTATTTAAAGCACAAAAAAATGTTGCAAAAATTAGCAAAGTTCCTGCTCAGCCAGACATGAATGTCACTGACCTGTCAGCTGCTGCTCCACTTGACAACTTAGGATATTATACCACACATATTGTTGGAGTTATTTTTAAAGCAGAATCAAGCACCTACCTGACACCCAGCAGACTACATGGGTCTTTGTAGTCCTTTTCAACGCAAAAAGAATGAAGGTCAGAAGTACAGTAAAATTGCCACCACACATGTAGGTGATGTAAATATATTCAAACAACATGTGCCCGCATGTTTCCACCTAATCTGTTTTTGTTTACCCTCGAGCTTCCTGATGTTACATGGCGCAGTAGCTCCTCTTGTGCCTGTCAACTTAGTTTAACCACAAAAACACGGTCAACCCCCCCCCGTCCTCCTCCGTTCAAATTTAGAAGCCTTCCCGCATGGCTGCTTCTGATATTCCACTTTTCAACACACAGAGAGCGATTTGTTGTTGCTGCTCCTAAACTGCGCCTCTCTGATTCATCTAACGTTTCATCACGTTCAAAGCGGCTCACGTGGTTCCTCAGGAGGGACGTCGACTATTCTGTTTTATCTGATGCTCGAACCACCCTGCATCCTTTTTTTTTCTTTTTTTAATGCTTAGGATGTGTGTTTTAATATAAATTCTGTATTAATAAAGTGTTTTATGTTTGTATAAACCTGCTTGGTCAGTAGTGATGTCTTCATCACCAGTCTGTGAGTAACGGCTGTTGATTACATAACTACTACTAAGCTTGCGGGCAGCACATTTCTACATTATTGTGTTTAATGACGCTTGAACACTTGATTACTAGAATAAAAGATTCACTTTGACAGATGCTTTCAATGCCACAAAGAAGCAGAGGAAACAGGGAATTCAAATCTGTGCACCACTTTTACCAGTAGGGTTGCAAATAACGATTATATCTCGATTAGTTGTTTGGCAGGAAATGGTAAAAAAAAAAATGTCAATCAGTGTTTCCCAAAGCCCAAGATGACATGCTCAAATGTCTTGTTTTGTCCACAACCCAAAGATAGTCACTTTACTGTCAAATAGGAGGAAAGAACCCAGAAAATATTCACATTTAAGAAACTGGAATCAGAGAACTCAGACTTTCTTTCTCAAAAATTGACTCAAAGAGATTAATGAATTATCCAAATAGTTGGCAATCTACCAGTCCATTTATATAACCAGGGAGTTCAATCAGTGTGATTATTAATGGTATTATTGTATTGTGTGTTCTCTTGATGAAAGCGCTAACACCCACAAACATCTGGAATGCATCTCTCTATTTTTTTTGTCAGTCAACATTGAATTTCCTTTGATTTGTTTGAAAGGTGCCGTATAAATAAAGTTTGATTGATTGATCTGAAATGTGACAAGAAGCTCCGACTGGATGCTGCTTTATTGTCACAAGCCAAAAATGTTGAAAACAATACATTACATATATATAAAATGTTAATCTGAAAAGCAACAAAGTACCAAAGCTGCTGATTAATGCAGTGCAGTAAAACGTACGATACTTCTATGAAATGTAGTGAAACGTGGCTCAAATCATTTTTTTTTTACTGGGCAAGTCCAGTCAAATCCTTAATTAACGCAATTAATCCTGAAGTCCAGAGTCAAGTCACTTGTATCTCCCCAACATACAGTCTTACCTGCAAAAAAAGAGACCGGCTTAATACCTGTTTAATGACATTTTGGGGCAATTTGACTAACTTGTTCAAAAGGTTTGACAGTATATTGATAGAAATGACTAATATCCTGTGAAATAAATGTAATCAAAGAACAAATAACTTTATATAAAGCTTATTATTCTGTTAATTTCTTCACAATCAAAAATAAACTACTCCCTCCCCATCACTTTTAAAGAGAAACACTAGCAGACAAACAAACATAAAAGAAAACTAAAAAAAGTACAATCAAAAAGAAAAGTCGAGTCTTTAACTTCATTTAAAGTCATTGTCGAGTATAAATGGACACTCAAGGATTGGACAAACATCCAAGATTGTGCTTGAGTGAATGTATTTAGTTACTTTACGTCCGCTATGGTGTTTTTTCCAGTAGAATTTCTAAAATGTATTGTATGAGAACAACAGTCCAAACGAATGATTCCCCACAAATAGCAGTAAAAACATAATTTATCTAATGAATGAATGACATCAGGTGTGAAGAAGAGAAAGTCTAACAAACAGACGATGTTTCTGTATCTGTATGATACTAACTTAGTATGCACTAACGTTTGAATACTGCCCTTTTCATTTCAGAGGGCTTGGAGAGCCAGTTGGGACACTTGGAGTGTGTTTGGATTAATGAAGCCTGATCCATCTCGAGCTGCAGTCGTGACGTCACTCCTCCCCCTCCACCCCTCCACCCCGCCGCCCCCGATTCTCAAACGGGAC
>OMLP01028428.1:0-20511 GCA_900302685.1 Spondyliosoma cantharus
ACCAGGGGAGCTAAACCCTGCCCATTAACATATAGACTCTTTATTTAAATCCCATTCACTTTTCCATCCATTTAGAAGAGTAATGCCGGCAGGTTACAGTGATGGCAACGCGTGAGGCCCTGATTGAGCTTCAATTTGATCATTTTTATCTGATTGTGAGGTAAACAGTATCATGATGGATAAGATCTCATTACAATAGGAAAGTGAGAGTTTAATTTCCTGTACATGTTCCATCTTTATTAATGTCAGAGGCAGCAGGTCGTCAATTGCATTACAGGCCTCGGTACTCCGGCGAGGCCCTCCTTGCTTGACACAAACGAGGCCGGCAGGGCCAGCTTAAAAGGGATTACATTTGGCACAATCCTCCAGCCAATTTTCGATTTTTGGGTTTGGCCGCTAATGCCGCATCAGAGAGTGCAAAACACTTTACAACTTTGCGTGTAAAAATAGGCTGCAAAAAAATAAATAAAGCCTGTTTAATTAATCCACGTTGTCTGAATGAGTCTCCTCCTGGTTTCTCGCAATGGCTGCCAGAGTGGCGGGAGACCAGCTGGTGTAGAAAACAGCACTTGTTGTCTGTCAAGAAGGGGAAACTACAGAAGAAGACAGTGACTATCACACCCTGACACCACACGTCCAGTGAAAGAAAAAGATGGAGGGAGGGAGGAAGGGGGGTGGTGGGAGACAAACTTCAATAATAAACCTGTCAACACTCCAATCTGAATACCCAGGAGCCACAACTGTCTCAACTCTCCTCCCCTGGCGATAGTCATCATCGCGGACACTCTCCTGAGAGACAGCATCTCATCTATCAATCAGTCACAAGCACGCACACACACATACGCACACAGGCCCCTCATCACATCATCTCTATTTGTCCCATTATATCCTTAACACGGTCTAAAACACCTCTGCTGCTGCAGGTAGGGAACTGTGGAAGGTTGAGGGTTGTTCAGGTGTGTGTGTATGTGTGTGTGTGTGTGCATAAGTCTGTGCCGTCAGTGGCTTCATTACCGGCGCCCCACTATTGCCTATGCCTGCCGCTAAGACTCTGAGACAGCCTTGTTTGTTTGTTTCCCCCGCTATAATCCTCAGTTGAGGTTTGACGTGCAGTGCCGCGCCTCAGCCGTGTTACCCACGGGCCTCTGGGAGCCGCGGTGCCGCGGCAAGCACCGGGAAAAGAGAGAGAGCGAGGCACAGGAGACTTACACCCCCTGCACCTGATCATTACCATGCTAAATTTATATTGATTGCTGTAGCTTAAGAGCTAAATGTGAGTTATTCCCCCGACACGGTACCCTGTGTACGATCTGTGGCGGTGGGCTGCTGGTAATCCAGAGAAACCACAACATGTGTGCACTGTGTTTGGACACTAATATGACAGTACACATTATAAAGTGCCAGGGAGCATTTATGTAAAGCTGACCGCTCCATCCAGCAGTGATTTATTTAGTTTTTTTAAAGATGAGTTGCAAAGCTCTCGAGCTCCACGTTACATCCAAACCCTGCGTGCAGAGGCTTACGTTCGGGGATGGGGCAGTCCTGAGGGAGTGGGCAGCGGGTGGTGTTGTTGGTTCTTCGAGACGTTCTCCCCGCTCCTCCTGCCCTCGCCCCGCCGGATAAAGTTGTGTGTTTGCCATGTCTCTCCTCCTGCAGGCGGCTTTCATCACACATATGCATATGTGCTTGCCCTTGACATTATCATCAGCAGATTTGTGCAAGGGGGCCCCGAGGTAAGGTTGAAATACTGCTGAGGCTTCTGAGAGAGTGGCCTGCTTTAGAGAGAATGTCCGAGGGCTAAATATGCACCCAGAGACGGAGGCAGAGGAAGGGAAAAAGCTCAGTAACTGAACCTAACAGAGCGCCCCTCAGGGGACAGCAGTAATTAAACAGTGATTAAATTAAGGGGCAATGCGGGCAAAACGCAGACTGATTGACACTCCGCCGGCTCCTCTCTCTCTCTCTCTCTCTCTCTCTCTCTCTCTCTCCCCTCCTCCTCTCTCTGTCTCTCTAGCTCGCTTGCTCGCTCTCTCCCTCTGCGGGGTTCAGCTCTGTCGTGGAGCATTGCTTTCCATTGACCTCCAATTACTCACCCGCTCTGAATTCTTCAAGGTCCAATTTTCGAAAAACTATTTTCTTAACTGTGTTAAGAGCACGGATCGCTGCACATTTGTTTCTGAGAGAGGCTGAGCCACAGGACTGGAACACAGGAGTTGAGCGAAGGCAGGGAAAAGAGAAAACAAAACAAAACAAAACAACAAAAAAAACACTTAAATGCGTCGCGTCTTTGTGCCTCCAATACTATCAATGTTTGCTTCAGATAAACTCACAAACTACAGTCGTTCTAGCGTCGCGCCCGGAGTACTATCAGTCTTTACTACAGATAGACTCGCGAAAGTACAATCACGAGAAGGCTGGCAGTGATTTAGAAACCGCACTCATGCCGAATCCAAAGCGAGTTTCTTCCCCTTTTCTCGAGCGTGTGGCCGGGCGGCCTTAGAAGTGCCTTATCAAATACTCTCCTAGGGGGGGAAATACTATAAATTACCTTTGGCGACTCCTTAAACCCAGAGCAAATAGACAGACAGAAGAGCTGAGCAACAGCAATAAAACCAGCTTTAACAAAACAATCAGAAAAACCAAGACACCGAAATTGCCTTCCTCCAAATCTGAGATTCTCCACACGTTCCCAGCTTACCCTGCCTGCCACAGTGCACCAGGTCCTCAGGCCCTTGTATAGATTTTTATAAACCAGGTCTTGTGCTTATGAAAATACGCACCGAGGGTCCTTAAACAATCTGTTAAGTCTTCTGATAGTGAAGAAGGTCCTCTTAGCGCGTAATACAAATTCAAATAGCTGTATGGAGATGGATTACAGGGCAGACAAAGAACAGGGGCCCACTTTAGAGGATGAGTTCAAGATGACAGGTATTGATTAAGTGCTCAATGAGCGCACGCCTATGAAAGGCCAGCCACCACACAGCTCATGAAAGAATCATATAGCTCATACACGAGGCGCTCCGCAAACATTGCAGGCGTGGGGTGTAGGCGTGAGCAGTTGACAACCTGCTTGGTGAAAAGTCATCAAAACTGACATCAAACTTTTTTTCTGCCGCAGCCTATTAGTACCTATATATCTGGTTTACTACTGGAGGAAGCAGACGTGAACGACGGGCAGATAAGAGCGCTTTTGTTGGGTGCAGCTTTGCCAAGAAGACAGGAATAAATCCGTGTGCCAGAATCCATTATTCTTCGCTTTGAACTGCGCAGTTTGACAGCGCACATTCCTTTAACTCCTGACGCTGGTATTGGAAGGAAAAGAAGGAAGGATGTTCTCAAAGATAACATGTGAATTTAATTTCTTGGTGGAATAGCGGAACTGGGAGACTTAGCCCTCCCGAGCATAAATTGTGCAGCCGATGCGCGGTTGTCAGAGTTTGTGATGATGCCGCGCGAAGACAGCTGTAATCGCAACAGCACTGCCAGCCTGACCCACCTCATCATCCCTGACATTTAGCTCGGCGCTGTTTTTCTCTCCCTCTCTCTTATCCACGGTAAACAAATGTTATAACCCTGATTTGTATCGGCGGAACCAGAGGACATGGAGCGACACAGAGTGTGGAAAACTTCTGACAGAGGGGTGCGAGGAAGAGGCGGAGAACAGGGAAGAGAAACACGACGAGGGAGAGGGGGAGTGAGGGGAAGAAATGAGATAAAGGGTCAGGAAAGAAAAGCAGGGACAGAGAGGGAGAGAGCAGGACCAGCGGGGAGAGCGATCTGGCCAGGCTGCCACCTAACAGGGGGTATCTGAGACTAATCTCTAAGGAAAGCTGTCAGGTCTCTGCAAACAGTGTTCTGATGGAAACTGGGCAATAAAAATGCTTCTTTAAGCTGTCATAAATATGCAGCTTCCTGGCTCACAGTCGCTGCGCAGACCTGGGTTCGAGCTCATTATCGTTCATCTGCACTGGCGAGGTTTCGCACGCCAAGTCACAGGCGGGATCGCTAAAAGCCCCTTAACATCAGCCGCGGTGGGAACTGCGGCTTGCTTCTGGGACTAGAAACCAGGCTCATCAAATCAGAGGGCCGCTCTTTTTTCATCATCTTTTCAAAAACATAAGCTGTGTTTTTATATATATATATATACATACATACACACACATTCGACTTGTGAGGTTTGGTTAAACTTCGACTGCACTCAAACAACCCATAATTGTTCAATGAGCAGTAAGGCCTTCGGAGTGAAACCCCAAACATTAACTATGTATGGTTTCTATCTTTTTCCAGAACGTATACGGGAAGCACATGAGGCTTAAAGGTGGATCATATGAATAATCAAACGGTACGGAAAAAACATCTCCAGTTAAATCAAATGTGTCAGAAAGGAGCACTTCACAGACCCATCACACAAATATGTTCAATATACAATTTGAGATCCATGAATAGCATTGACAAAAGGCACATTTGACTTGATTACCTCTTGACATTTCCCCCCCCTGTGAATGAAGGCGGCAGTAGATAAGGCAATCACTGCGCTGACATAGTGTAAATATATAAATATGCTCATTCCTCCCAGTCTCCAGATAAAGACATAAGGGCACATAAACGCATGAATGGGCCGCGTCTCTCAGCAGCCAGCAGGTCCCTGCCTGCCTGCCTGCCTGCCTGCCTGTCTGTAGAGGCTGACAGTACAGCAGCGTGCCCTTCATTATCACCGGGTAATGCTCATCACAACGGCCGTGGCTTTTCTCCATAAAAACCCCAAGTCTCACTCACAATGAGAAATAGGGGAGATAAGGTGCGGGAGACCATTCCTCTTGACATTCACGACGGCAAACTCATCAGTCATGCTGTCAAAGGCACTGGTCTTGGCTAGTTTGGGATTTATGAGAAATAATGATGGGTCGAAAATAGCCGGTGAGGGCTTTGCTTCTACCTGTGGTTTGGGAGTGTTGTGCGTTGAGGCACGCTCTGCATAAAACCCAATTTCTTTTGTCAGTGACCCTTGCACCGATTTCACATCCAATCTCGCCATGTTGGGGAAGGGCTTGGCTGAGCCTGTTTGAGTTGGCGCTGACATTTCCGCCTCACATGATAAAAGAGTGCGCCGGCAATAAGTTTATTTAAAGGAGAGCGCGCAACCGTGAGCATTAAGGATGGCATCACCGCCTTTGATTCAAAGAGTATCAGGGACTTGTTAATTCATCTTAAAGAAACCAAACAGCTCCGACTAAAGAACAATAACACGGACCTGTCCTCTCCTGTGTCATATCCGAAGATGGGACAACAACAATACAGTAATAGCATGTGTCAAACACTCACATTCTCTCTTCAAAACTAGTGACAGGCGGTGACAGATGCTCCCAGTGCAATTCTCTTTTGTAAACATTCTGGGACTCCTTTATTGTGATGTACCACAAGGTCCATAAACCTAACGTAAATTATTCATTTCAAAGTCATTTGAAAGTGGATTTCAATAATGTTGCAAGGGCAACATGGTTGAATCATACAGCACAACCATAGATTACAGTCGGTAGGACCTTTTAATGGAATCCCTATGGGACCACACTGCAGGGATATCCTCAAGCATCAAATTATTAGTCAATTTCAGATTATCAGGTTTATTAATTACTATTCTTAATATATCTTATGAGAGTGCCAGGAGATATAGCCTAACTACCTAAAAGCTGCAAATGAAAAGCTCGACATACATCCGCATTAAATGTATTAATGAATCACCAGATTGGCTGGCTGGTTCGGCGCGCCTTTTACTTGAAAGTTCACGAACCAAAAACGAAGCAGGCACCTGCCGAAACCGCTCAAAGTGCAACGTTGCTTATAACCAAAGTGTTGTGAAATTACTGGACGAGAGAGTTTGGGGGGGCAATTTTGATTCGAGTATGTGAATGAGACCTCTCGAGGCTCGAGGGTACTCGGATCTGTGTGGAAATTAAGCCATGAGATTGTGGCTGAGGGGATGGCGGATTGACAGCGACATTAGCCCCTCAGCACCTCCTGCCGTATACGCGCTATGGCTCTGTGAAATAGACGGACGGGAATAGCAAATTAAATCTTCTTAATAGTAGCAAGGGATGTGGAGTCAGGTTGGTTTGAACTGTACAAGAGCGGGCCACGAAGGGTGGTGTTTTTAGTGGAATAAAATTAAGTGGCCATGAAGTGTTTTGGTTAATGGGCCTACTCCAAACCAACTTCATACAGAAGGCACTGCCATATTTATACCAATTTGAAATGAACTCCTTCACGAGACCTTCGGCCCCATTCTTGAAACGAGCTCATAGTTTTGCATCCCGTTCTCTAACGTTAATTTTGGACGGATTCATTAAATTCACCGCGTGAGCGGACTTGCTCAGTGACAACAGAGTGAGAAAACACTTGCGGCGCCCTTCTTTTGTTGCTTTGTTTACGGGTTTTCTCACCGGCTGTTTTAGTCTTTTTTTCCCTCTCCCTTTCCAGGTTCAGTGACACCACATTGCTGTGCCACAAAGACCAAACCTTAATGTAGACAAAGCCAAGTCGGCAAATCTTTGCACAAGCAACATGCATGGACGCACACACTTTTAACAGTAGGAGGTACACAGAGGGAGCAAGGCGTTTTTCAATGCATTTAGATGAGACCTTTAACAAAGGTCCCTAATGCAGATATCAATGAGCCAAGGGACTGGGCTATCGGAGCGAAAATTGGCTGACGGAGGGATGTCACCTCTGTGCATGAAAAATGATGGATCCCATTTGTAAACTTCTCCTCCACCCCACTGCCCCTCCTCTACCCCCAGCACGCGGACACGCGAGCCCCCTCCTCCTCCTCCTCCTCCTGGTCCTCCTCGCCTGCATCACCTTCTCCGCCGTTGGTTTATTAAACAAGGAAGCGAACCCATGACTTTTCTGGCAAATAACAAGTGGTCTGGTAAAATTGGCACTTTGCTGGCCGCTTCATCTGACTGTCAGGGAGGACCTGTGAGATTTCAGCGATGGCAGGATGGATTAACATCACGCGCTGTGCTTTTCATCTTCCTTTCATTTTCCCCTCCTGTTCTCCACGGACGTCAACAACAAAATGAAACCAATATCTACGAACCCCGCAAACACACAAGTGGAGCTCTCCGAGTATTAGATTTTGTCTCTTGGATTGGACAATCTGCTGTTTCTTTCCACTTAATTCATGGTTGTGCGTGATTTGAGAGAGGCGAGCACCTAAAGATGAACATATCGCCGCCTTGCAACGTGCACTTTTCTGCACCCAGAAATCAAATAGATTTATATATTCATATGTGGGACGTCTGAATGCAAACATCAAGTCAAATGATACAACACAGGCTGCGCATAATACAACAATCTACAGGGCTTGCAGAAAATCACCCTAAGCATATAAAGTGCGATAAGCAACATAATATGCATGCCGAGCATTTCTCGGGAAACAATGATATATTGCTAATCATCCCAGAATGAATTACTGCATTTTTAAAAGCGGTGTGTGAGTCAAAGGTGTAGAGGTTAATACAGGCAAGCAGGCATCTCTGCAGGAAAATGAAAAACTTCCCTGTGGAATGTGATGGCCCGGCCTAAATGCTGACATTGTGGTTTCAGTGATGGAGTGACTTTGGGAAGGTTTGTGGTCTGCCAGTGTTTCAAAGCCGTGCCTTGAGGGTAAGGGGTAAATTTGCTAAGTTAATCACATAATGAGGCCAATTAAACATGGGGAACCCAGGTGAAATGGGAGCTGCCACGGAGCCTCCAACAAATGAGCCTCTGCTGACTTCCTCTCTGGACAGCGGCTGGACAACCCAGTTTCAGCTCCAATAATCCTCTACTAAGCATTCACTTCGGCACTTATAGTGTGTCTTATTAATGTATGTACAGTCTGCCGGATTATGTGTCTGTGTTGGGGCGAATTAACTTTGCTGGCGCTGGAATGTGTACATTAACATACAGGATAGCCTGGATTTTGGGCTAACGATTATTTTCATTATCCACTAATGTGTAGATTATTTTCGCGGGTAATTAAGCATATGTACACTCTCTGAAAATGTCAGAAAATAGTGGAAAAAGCCTGCCACGATTTCCCAGAGTTGACTTTGACGTACTTTTAAATTGCTTGTTTTCTCAGACTGACAGTCCAGTACATGAATATATTCAATACTTTGATATAAGGAAGGGAAAAGATGATGTCACACACTTCTGTACACCAATCAGGATTCAGCAACATTTTTACTAAAATCTAATTCTAATTGTTTTGTTATGCTAACAGCTGGCACCCAAGTCTGATCAAACTACACGCAAACAGAGTGTTTTCAGTCTTAAACTCCCCAAGAAGTCTTACTTTGAATAATTGATGAAATCAAGAACACCATAAAACTGTTTAGCTTTATTTTCTCATTAAAACGGGTGTTAAATAGCTCTATATTCCAACAGCAATCACCGTTAAAGAGTGTTTGGTCAGTAACCCATGTCTCTCTTCCCACCGCTCATGCAGTTACAAAGAAAAGACCATTTCTGGTATCCCTGCTCAATTTATCCAATCAGGACAGAGAGCGGCCCTTTCTGCTCATGAGCGCACAGAGAGCAGGACGACTTCTACTGTCCAACAGGCCAAGCGATGCATTACAGACAAAGAGTTTTACACTGTGGTGACGTAGAGAGGCAGGAAGTGAAGGACAGGAAGTTGGCTGAAATGCTTACAGCTCAAAGCCTGCAGCAGCTTTAAGATTCAAAACCAAGTTATCGGGGCCCTTAAAATGATAATTAGTTATATTGGTAGTTATAAGTTGTTCAGGAGGAGTGGTGCACAGTCTGCCTCTCAAACACTGAACAGCAGACCTTTCTTCCCTGAACCTCGGCTGAAATGCATCAAATATTTTCTGACATTGCACCTCTCGATCTCAAAGAACAATTTTCCTGGCTCTGCAGTCGCTCCCTTTGATTACGCCCGCTTGGATGCGCAGATGACGAGCGTATCTGGGTGTTCAAGAGCTCTTCTGGGGGTCTACGGGAGGATAAATCACTCCAGCAGCAATTAGCCCTCCCTGAGTGCTTCCTACATACCTGTAACTCCACAGGCGCAGCAGGCCTGGGGGTCAAAGATCTGGGAGGTTATAAACTGAACAAGATGAATGGCAGTGAAACAGTACATTCATGTGCCATCCTCTTACACATAAGAGCGCCAAGAGCTCAATAATCTTGGAGTGTCGCCTCCTTCTAAAGCATTTCTAGCACACGTATGGATCGAAGGGTTGGAGCATTATGACTCCTTGCTTTATGATACAGAAAAATCTCTGCTTTGCCTGTTCATCAACTGAGCGCTAAGGCCCGTGGGCGTGTAGGTTTATTTTAAAATGCGGAACTGAGGCGGCAACGGACAGAACGGCTGGCTTGCGAAGCTGTAGGGCTACCGTAAATGAAAAGCTGCATCACTGTCACGCACACAACACAAAGCAATAAGGAACTGCGGAGAGAGCAGTGCATTAAAACATGAATACACGAGGAGAAATATGGACGCTAATGAAAGAATATTTCATCACCATCGAGGGCTTATAAAAAAGGCCCACCACTCTGCCCACCACGATCCGCTAATCTGGATGTGGAGGATTTGCGCGGTGGGCAAGACGGACAAGGGAAATTAAGGCAGGCACATTTTACCAGATCATATTGCGATGATTTGTTAATAAAATGCAAACCGACAGGCTCGATGTGAGACAGCGGCTGAAGCGCGCCCGTGATTTAGACTTAATCCGTCATTATCCCGCCTTTGAAGTGACCTCGCTGTGCATGTTCCCACTGTGACCCAGAAGCACACTCGCAGCTTCTTCATTAGCCAGGATGAAATAGAGCCACGGCGCACTTTGATGTCCCATCCTAGTGTCCACACAGATGCGCACACACAAACACACACACACACACACACACATACACACGACACCTACGTACCCACACATCACAGATATCCTTATCACCGACTACTCTGAGGCATGGAAAAACATTATGGTTTTTAATCAATTACAGCTCCCACCTTTGGGGCAGCACATTCATTACATATGATAGGAGCAGCTAAGGGACAATATTCCAATTGCGTGCCGAGATTGAAATGAAAGAAATTGTATGGTTAGAGGGTAGACAAAGACCTGCAATTTCGCACAGCAGAACATTCCCTGGGCCGGATTTACATATGCGCACACAGAAGGCTTACACCGTGTGAGATTTCGCCGATATAATTTATGTGTAGCGAGTGATTTATCATCCTTAGATCACCGAGTAGAAATCAAGCACAGATCTCCTAAAGAGGTCCACACATGCCGCCAGTAAATGATAGGTGTCATAAAAGTTTATCATGGCAGTGAAATGGAACGAATCAATCAAAAAAGGCGCGGGCCGCCGTCATGCAAATTGGTGCCCAATCAGAGGTAGTTATCAGGTAGGAGGTGAACACATGTAGGACATGTATGCGGCAACAGCAGTCTTTGTTGAAAGACAATCAGAATACTTACATTCCATAATTGAAAAAGGCAAGTGGTGTGTGAGAATTACTCAACGGGAAGTGGCATGTAGTTAATCTGACTGTTCAAAGGCGCGTCCCAGATGGGCTGATTATCAACTACGATGCACATGCCGGCATGAAAAGACGTCCGCACACAGCTGTCCAGCGAGCTAAACAACAGAGTAAACAACATTATGCTCGACTGTGTTCCAGGTTTAGCCGTAAAAAGGCAGTCGGAACGAGGACATTTTTTTTCACTGCAGCAATGTGGAGAAATCTCACCTCAAAACCACCTCCAAATTGAAATAACTCTATTTACAGTAGTGTGACCTTTGACCTTACGTCAAATCAATTCCTTCATAGGTTAGTTCATCATTGGCTGTGTCTGAAATCACTCACTCGTTCCCTACTCCCTAGTCACCTCATAGGGAGTCCAACCTAGTGGACTATATGGGGAGCTCATCAAGAAAAAAACACTTTCCGACACTGCTCAGACGCCACTTACATCACTTCCGACATTTTTCTCTCAGCGCAATGCATGATGGTAAATATTGCTTGGTTTGTGACCATCGGTTGTACACCACTTTTTGTGTTGCACTGGGTATAGTGATTCACACAAGACAGCACTACAAAATGGCGTACTCACTATGTAGTGCACTATATAGGGAGTAGCGAGTGATTTCGTACATAGCCAATAACTACTTACATTATGTCTAAGAACTGTACTCAGTCACCTGAAAAGGTTTATTGATTGTTTTTCCACTGTGGCATAAGACAGGAGACTGACAAATAGTTCCCCAGGTTATTAGTCCATGTATCTTTTATTCATCTGTAATAAAAAAATTAAATATTTACCAGTGAGTACCATAAGAAAGTGAATATCTGATAAGTATGAGCCGCTATTGATGTATTTCCTACATATTTCCGATTTGGTGGTACTGAGGATTGTTGGAAGCGAGCTTCCATCCAGGAAACTGAATAAAAGTTAAGAGCGAAGATAACAGTGAGTTCTTTTAACTTACTAGCCTACAGAAGTGACGTGACATTCATAATGTTAGTTACTATTGTTTGTATGGTGTTTTCCTAAAACTAACCAAGCCGTTTTCTGGCCTAAATCCAAATGAACTGCGACCGTATGATGCAGGTCCAGTACATCCGGTACATGTGTCAGTCGCGCAACAGTCGTATTGTTTTGGGAGCGGTGCTTTAAGTTTGCAATCCTACAATCCGTTCAATTCCGTCGCTTAAGTATGAGGATGTGTCACATGCTAGCTAGAGATCTACAGCGAAATGTGCAGTTTATTACTCTTGAAATAATTTGTAAGGAAATGTACAAAATAACAAAATAAATGACTCACTAATTCATAAATGAATGAATGTTAAAGCTCCCCTATTAAAAAAAATAAAAGGTCTGTGATCCTTTAAGAAAGAGCCCATCTGTGTCTTTGGCACAGAGCCTGCTGGAGTCTACTCCCTTACAAAAAAGGTGCAAGCGCCCATGCGGTTAGCTGCACACCACACACGTTTGCTGCACAGTGTAGAAGTAGAGTCCTTTCCCCAGGCAATGGCCCGTCAGGCCAGACAAGGAGGCCGGGTGTTAAAGTGTGAGCCGAGTACACAGAGTAACAACAGGGCCATCTGCCCTGGGAATGCACACATCCATCTTACTAAGGACAGCCAGTCTGGGAAACAGATAAAGGAAAACAAGAGAGGGGGAGTGGAGGTGGGAAGAGAAGGAGAGAGGAGGAAGTAAGAAAAGCAAGCAGACAGGAGGAAACGGAAAGACAAATTTGTGCATGAATGTGTGCGCATCATGTTGGTGGTGGTAAAGGGGCTGCAAAGGAGTGAAGACAAGGTGAAAGAAGAGAGAAGGGAGCGGCTGGTGTATAAAAGTAATCTGAACTCATTTTGATAGGGACCTTTAAATAACGATTTCAAAAGATGGCTTGTTAAAATAATATCTTAGTATCTTTAAATAATGAGAAACCTTAAAATAATATCGTCTCATATAAAGAAAAAACATTAATGCACTGTTTTAAGTCTACTGAAACACAACTATAATGAAGGGAAAATAAAATACACTTTAAGAGAGCACACTAAACGAGTATTTGCAATTTAGTAGTACAGTTTGGTTCAATTTACAATACACATTTTTGGAAGTACACGGAAACACCACTTACAGTATTGTAGAATAAGTATAGAAGTTGAAATTAATGACATTTTAAGTATACTATTTAAAATATACTTTAAATTAAGACTAATAGTTCAACTGTACTTGTACTAACTTTTCTATACTTAAAACATATTTCTAAAACAATAAACTACACTATTTTATTTACCCGGTTTGGTATCTCAACATAATGAGAGACTTTGACTTAAAACAATAAGTCCTATTTGTACAAAGCCATTATATCGAAAAAAAAGATTATCTTTATGACTGACATCCATTGTATGGTACAAAACAACAGTAATCAGTAAAACGCTGAAAAGTAACTACATGAACGACAATGACAATGTTACTACGGATAAAAGCACAGAGCGAGGATGTTTTCAGTGTATTTACAAGCAGATTGCCATTCTCTCTTATTCTATCATGCATGACATCGGGAAGGTCGGTCGAGAGGACAGCAGTAAGTCTCGGCTCCCACTGTCATCCGTGCTTCATAACCATCTGGATATGACTGCAAACACTGCAGTCAGCAGTCTGGGCGCTGTGATATCATCCAGCGTTCCCCATTTGTTTTTATTTTTAGACCATTTCCTCATCGCCATGTGATCAGTATATATGGTCGCACTGATACGGCACTCTTTTCCCCTCTCTGTCTCGCTCACTCTATGACTCCATATTACCTTATCACACTGAGAGCTTTTAGCTGTGCTCCCGGCCATTAGCCTCAGACGGTGGGCAGCTACCAGGCTGGAGAGAGGGAGGGGGAGAGAGAGGGAGAGAGACAGAGAGAGGGTCAGGGAGAGAGAGAGGGAGGCGGGTGGGAGTAGCCTCCTGGTGGCTCTGGATGATGCTGGTGGCGAAAAAAGGTCTCTTTATAACACTACCTGTCCGTCTTGTCCGCGAGGAGGCTCAATACAGCTCTCGAGGCATGTGGAGCCTCTGAATAAAATTGACCTTCAACAATTTTCACTCCACTTACACAACATGGAAAAGTTCATAGACGCTTTTGTCCTACGCCTCCTTTGGCTGGAGTGTCTTTTAAAACTTACACAACAGCCAGCAACAGTATGTGCTCTTGAGCCGGTGGTGGAGTGTAACTATGCATTTTTACTCAAGTGCTGCCCTTAATATTTTCAGGCTCCTGCAATTTACTTAAATATTTCTGTTTTTCTGCTACTTTGTACTTCCTCTCAACCACGTTTGGAGGGAAAAATGTGTACTTTTACTCACCATGTATTCGATGACTTTAGGTACTAGTTACTTTGCAGATTACACGCTGCATCAGAGTCAAAGTAGCACAATTTTACATTCATTTACATTAACAGACTCTGATTATCAGAAAAATGCCTTATATATATGATAAGATACAATATGATAGAATACAAAATAATTTTTTAATCACCCCGAGGGAATCTGAGTATCACCATACATATCTAATCCGATAACTGTGTGAGGCAGAAATAAGGGCAACAAAAGGCGAGCTTTATTAATTAAAGCCGAAATACAAAAGTGCAACAAAGGCAAAGTACAAATCAATGAAAAACAAGAGGAACAAATACCAGAAACATACCAGGGCGAGACACGAGGAGGCACGGCTGGGCAGCGACACAGGTGAACATGAAACGGATACAGAGTACACGGATCAAGACAAGACATGAGGGAGAACAGAGACGACATACACAGACACACTAATGGGAGGGCGAGGAACAGGTGGAGTGAGGCGGGAGCAGGACAGGTGAGGGAAGGAACGGAAAATCACTGGGAGGAGGGAAAAACACACAGAGGAGGAACTGAAAGGCACAAGACAAGACACAAGAGGGCACAATTTCAAAATAAAGCAGGAAGTAAGAACAACAAGACCCAGCGTCATGACATAACCTAACCTAAGCTGCACAAGAGCCACCCAATAGCTGCCCTAATTGGATGTAAATATATGACTGATATACTGATTTATGACAAAATGTGTAAACTACATACATAGTGAATATGTCCATATAGGTCTCACATACACATATGCTTATAGGTGTGATGTACATATAAGTCCCCATATTCTTGTATTATATACCTCAGCAGGCTGTATCCAGAAGATATTAAAACTGAGTTGCACATATACGGATCAGGAATCTTTCACAAATCAATGTTTTCCATTGTGATGCAGATGACCAAGTTATGGCTTTTCAAAACATCTGGCTGTTGACGAAAGTAGGCAGATGCTTTAGTGACAACGTCTCTGTCGACCCTGAAACTTAAAATTCACCACAAAAACCATCAGTTTAGCCCCACCTGGACAGGCAATACTAACCTTTACTGTGATGATGACATTTTTGTATCAATATGTTTTATTTGCAGTAAGTGCATTGCAGTAATCGAAGGTCGTATTGATAACATTTCTTTTTTTAGGGTTAGCACCATTAACATAACATAGTGTTAGCAAGGTTAGCTAGTGCAACAAACTGGGAAGCACTTGAGGTGGCATATGATTTGAACAACATCGGTGTTATAGCGTGAAATGCTGAAATGAAGTTAAATAGGCTGCTGAAAATGTCTGGCCCATCTTCATATCCTTGTTTTATGATGTGATCCAACTGAATTTGATACTGAGTACGTCTGATCTAAGGAAATCTTTTTCCCCGCGTGTGCTGTGAAGAGGTGCTTGTGTTTCATTTACCTGGGTAAAGGTCAAAAAGGGAACACACGCTGCAGTATGTATATATTATGCATCAGCTGTTATTTTGAGTTCCATAGAGTAAACTGCACTCTGCGCTGTAATCTATCATTTATAATGACTGCAATTATATCACAGCAAGAGAACAGAATTGCGCCCGTTATTTTCCAGACAACTTTGTGAAGCAGACCCGCAGCACCGTAGCCGCGGGCCTCCTTTTTTTTCCGAGCAGAGCAGCTGATTTAACGTCACATCGAGAACAAGCGTTGAGCTGCTTACTGAAGCGTCTGAGCTGGTCAGAGTGCCTCGCCGTGTGAGACGACTGACGTGTTATTGACAGATGGCCGGACCCCTGCCTCCCCTCCGCGGGAGACTTCTAAACCAAACAACTACTGGATACACCAAGGTGATCCTCACGTCAATACCAATCAATTATTCACGTATTTGCGCTGGCTCGCGAAAAGCAGCTTGACTGCATTTCACGAGTGCTAGACCGACATGCATTTTGCAGGAGGGGAATGGAAGGCAGCTCGGCTATTACCCCACGTTTGATCCTACAGTTGTGGTGGGGCTAACTTCTGCCTCTGTGACAGCGTGACATAGAACCGCGATTAAATGGGTCACTGGTATTGACTGAATTACAGCCATTAGCTTTTATGGAAGAATGCATCGTGCGCGCCAGTTCTATATTCGAAGCAACGCGCAGAGGAGCCTGTTTTATTCATCCGCAAATTTCTTCTCGACACAAATCCGAGGTCAAGCCTTAAACTTCTCTGCATACTAAGTGCACTTGAACTGAATGCGTAACTATGGAGGGAATTTTTCTTTTAGTTGTGTGGGCGCCTCAGTTATGGTACAAGCTGGAGAGGAAGAGAGAGCAATAGTACTGTAGTTATACAAGCAGCTGTGTCTAGTGGCTCTGGCAGTACTTGAGGGAGATCTAGTTTATTATTCCTTGTTTAGTCGGCCTCTCTGGACTTTTTCCTTGAAGTGCTTCATATGAAGTATAAAGTAAAGCACTTCTGCACTGTGTTTAATACGAGGTGCTTTGGTTTGCTTTAGCACATACCATCACGCGCTCCCCGTCTTTCTCGGTTTTCGCTCCCTCATGTCACACAGAAAATATTAAAGCTGCGCCCCGGGGTCAGCGGCAACGGCCCTCATTCTACCCATCACTGTGCCCTTGTGTTTTTCCGCAGCCACCACTACGAGAGGCAGTGATTCATTCTTTTGATCCACTCCAATATCATTAAGTTATTAGTTGATTTCACTGGATTTAATCAGCATAGTAATTCCTCTCCGTGGGAAGATAAGTCTCTCTCAAGAGCAGTTACGCCGTCCACTACGCGGGGCTGATTAGACACAAGGCCCCAAAATAATTCATCAGAAAACTGCAAAAAATAATTTATCAAAAGTGCTTCTCACAAAACCCGCTCAGGACCTTTGCTTCTTAATAATTAAACTCCGCAATTAGGCATCTTACCATGCACTCAGTGTGAGGCTCCATGTAATATTCATAACCATACATAATTATGCAATATATTCACTGAAATAAGAGGCCATATATTCACGGTGGGGCTGTCAAGAGGCAAGACATTTTTATTTGGTTTATAACACTGTTTCATCTTATACATGAGCAGCTGGCTGCTAGAGACAGAGGAGAGCGAGGACGTCTGGTCCTTAGCAGTCTGACACTGCGTTCTATGGTTGCCACTCTTAGAGGAAAGAGAAGGAGAGAGGGCGGGAGAGAGGAAAGGGGGGAGAGAAGGGAAGAGATAAGCAATGAGTGGCGATGCCCTCACCATGGGAACCGCTAATATCAAATTATATCTGCTGGACACAACAAAGACATACCTTAGCGGTCTCATACATTGGTCGCACAAAAGGAGAGGCATTAGTTTAAAATGGAGTCGAGACGGGGTGCTGTGTCGGGGATGTATTGTATGATAAATTATACATAATGCTCAATACATCGTGGTACAGAACTATAGGAGAAAAAAAAATAGTCCCAAAGCCCTTGATGGTGCCTGAAGCAAATAAGCAACAGCAGTGTTCTACAGTGGCCACACTGTGGACAAGGTTGGCTTTCATCTGCAGACGCAGTTCAAAGCTACGGGCTACGCGCAGAACAAACTGGCAATCAAAGCTAATGTGTAACCGGGCAGTGGTGCACTTCACAGGGCCTGTCGTCTCGAGTGCAGGGGGAGATCACACGCAGGCGCCTCTCTCGCATCACAATGGCTGATTTTTCGACACGCCGTCTATGGAACTTATTATTTCTCCGCCATGTAAATGTGGAAACTTATGGCTTTTGGGAGCGGCCGCCTTTTTTTTTTGAAGGCCTTTCATGACATGTGTACGATGAAGGGGAAAGAAAAAGCATACATTTGCCTCCGACTTTGCCGTAGTTAACAAAGGCTCGCTCGCTCTCCCTCAGTGTGAAGCCATCCCCGAGGATATCGCTTGCTCTTCTCCTGAATGAAAAAAAAAAAAAAACAACTCCAATATATATTCTGTATTATACATGCATTGTAGTGGACTAACATCAATAGCGCATGTGATAACTTTAGTGTGGTAAATATCACAAAGCCCTTTGTGGAGGGATTTCATGAGCATTTGATATCCACACCAAGCACATGTAATGCTCACAAGTGGTTGAATTTGTTACAGCAACACGGAACATGCTGTATCCCCATATGGTTGACGAAGCATGCTGCGCTTGCTACACTCTGCGTTATGTTTTATGTATATGAGATTTGAATCAATGAGACATTTAATTGTATTGTTTGTGCGGTACATACCTTTTAAATGAATGTCATGCGGGTCAAAGCAATGAATGCTATTGTTTATGTTTTTCTGAAAAAAAAAAAAAAAAAAGACAAGATAAAAACAAATATTAATCAAGAGTCAAACCTTCCTCTCAAGACTTGTTACACTTTGTGGTAAACAAAACCCGGTGTGTTTTTCTGTCCCTGCCACGTGCCGCACCACAAAACAATGACCTTTTGGGATACGACACAATTTTACTGTCAGTATAATACAGATGTGATTAACATAAATAAGACTTAAAGTCAAATAGGCGTAAAGGTCGTCACTCAGGACTAGTCCCGGGTCCGCGGGGGTGATTTACAACAACTTAATTTGACTGTGTGGAGTAATTTATCTGTGACAGAGCGAGCCATGCAACTCTCTCCGTGTCGCGCGCGCATACAGGCGACAATATGCCATGACTGCACACATCTCATATCTACCCAATCAGTCAGGATGCTTTACAACTTCTGTCAGAGGCCCTAACAGTTCTCATAAATTACAAGGCCATTGTGCACGGTGCCAATAACTTTTGAAGGAGAATCTCAGCCAAACTGAACCCAGTGGTGTCTCCTGCTTTTATACATAGAAGTCAAGATGGAATAAAGTATATGAAGGAGGCAGAGCAAGTGCTTTGATGGTAGATTTGCTTTTAGAAAAAAAAGGGTCTCCTTTTCTCCCTCAGCTGATCCTTTCAAGGATAAAAACTGGCCCAGATATTGACATTTTGATGCAAAGCAGGTGGCAGGCTGGTTTGATTCCGTTAGAGATCACTTGCATTTTCCTTTCACATCCCGCATGCCTCCACTATACGGCTTCCGAGACTCCCGTTAAGCTTTGCATCTGTGTCATCTGCAGATCCACTGTGACAGCCGGGAGAATATGAGGCATGAATGATGCAGAACCATTCATGAACAGCAACAGCAACAATATAATGTGATAGGGACAGAAAAAAAAAATGAGTGTGCTGGGTCTGGAGTCCGCAAGCAATAATGTGCTGTGATTTATTTCAAATGCCCCCTGCAGTGTCCATTGATATTCTGCAGGGAAATCATAGCGAGTACTAGAGTGTACAAGGCTGCACCTCGACCTCAAGCACTGCCAATATGAGGATAATTGAAAGAGAATGCGTGTATGTACGTACAAATCATGCACACGCGGTGGAGAAAAACAAGCGCTGTCTGCTAAGATTCTCTCTGTGCATATGTGCGTGTGCATGTACGTGTAATTGTGGACACGTGAGTGAGGTTGGGCGCCTGCTGTTAGCACAGGATGCAGTGATTTTCCCGGTGTCACACTGGCAGGGCGAGCCTCAGATTGAAGGGCAGACAGTGATAACCATGTGCAGGGATTCACACCCCGTTCCCATTTAGTCACCTTTGGAATTTTTCGCGAGGAACAATTGAAGATGCTGGCGAACCACTGAACGGGCCTCACTACCAAAGCCTATGTTTTGTGGGCAATTAGAATGAAATTGCCTGACCCAGCTGAAAGGCACATTCCCCCAACAAAGGCGAATGTCGGGTTTACATCATTGCTTTGGTTTGTATTTTAACACTATGTTATTCCCCCCCCCGCCCATTCAAACGAGCGTAGCAGTTATTTTGTTATTTATTTGGTTTTTTTTCAGATGTGTTTTTCTCTAGATCAATCAAATAAAAGTCAGACCATGCAATTCTACTTAGAATAAGAAATCATGGAGGGGGGAATGAAAAAAAAATAAATAGAATTTCATAATAAGTAACAAGCTACATATCCCTCTCATTCTGTCTGAGTGGTTCCAAATTGCAAACGACATGGGAAATATAAAGAGCGGTGAATAATCCCAGGCTCTCAGCGTGGCACACCTTGATGTGCAGGTGCCTTTAATACTAGAATAAGTCATCTGAGATTGGGGAGGCAAAAAAACCCACTCAACCAGATGGTCTCCATAAAGCATGGCGTAAAGCTCTCCCAGATGTTGAGAGGTGGTTGCGGATCCGGTGACATGCAATGTGAGGGAGGAACTGGTAATGCAGAGTGTATTAGTGGTCTCTTTATGGGTGCATTAGGTGCTGTGGAGGGGAACGCGGGGGCTGCCGACGCTGCTGCCAGTGAGCTACTACCGGGGCTTTATGCTTTGATGAACCTACCCTTGAAAAACCGGGACATCCGTGACCGTATCGTGCAAAGCCTGGAACCCACCTCCCTCTCTTTAGCCTCCTGGAAAACATAAATCAGTTTCTCATATCATCATCTAGTCATATCCAATGCATATGCAGCTCTAATCGGTAAATCTGTCAGCTTTCTCACCTTTTAGTGATATATCAGATTCGTAATACTCTCCCACATATGCAGTAAATCTCTGACAAAGCCTATGTTTCTTAAAATTCAAAGACG
>OMLP01028431.1:2377-12656 GCA_900302685.1 Spondyliosoma cantharus
TGGTTCAAGGGTATTGCTAATGACCACAACATTTAAATGAGAGAAATTCAAATCATCTGATGTTGGCCATGATGTTGACCTCTCCCTCAACCTCTATTCACTTAATTCCGATGAAGGTCATTAAAGCCACACAGTCTGATTTAAATGTGAGCTCTATTCAATATTGAGCCCCACACTTGGGAGCCATCTACCCCCTGACATTTAAGCCGGGCTTATGAAAGCCTAGACATATATACCTAGTGACTGGTGTTAAGTGGAGTGAAGCCCACAGGATCTATGCAGGTTCTGGTCCTTTGAAGCTGACAGGCCTGCTCCCTCCTGGCACGCCGTGACTCCACTTTCTGCTTTATAGGTAATTTATTCAGCTGAATAATTAAGGGGGCCAGTCGGCAGCAGGAAGCATGAATAGCAATAAGCACGAAGAAAGAGTTAGCTTCCTTCAGCTGTCAAAGCCCGGCTGCCCAGAGCATACCTGTATCCAAAATATTATTTGAAATGGATTGTGCTGCTTTCTTAGGATGATTGATCCTGCATGGTGCAATAGAGCAACCAACATTGCCGCTGAATGTGAAAAAAAACTGTACACTGCCTTTATTAGACGTGCTGTAAATATACTCAAAAGTAATCAATACATTTTCCAGTCAAATGAAACAAGAATACATGACATGAGGAGGTGATGTGCTCTGCCAACAACATAAATTGACCGCAGCCTTCTTCGGCAGAGATTTGGAAAACTAGGTGCAACAGCTTTAAGTTTTCATTTATCTTGTGTTCAATAAGCTCATAAGGGTTAGGTAAGGTAGGTAAGGTTCATAATTTTATTTTGGGTTACTACTAGAATAAAGTTAGGATGAAACACTGTAGCTCCTGTCTCTTTAAGGCCCCCCCCCCTCCTCATTTCTTCTCATTGGTAAGCTCACACATACCTCACCCAGCACTGCTTACAACAACAGAGCAGCTTTGCTTAATCAGTTCTTACGTGTGAAAACTAGGCATAGATTATGCAAATGTATGACACAGTGATGTCACAAAGTCACAGAATGAAAAGGCGGGGCTACTGACGAGGTGTTTCAAGATCTGTGGGAGAGAAGAGCCTAAGCTGACTTTTTAGCTTTCAAGATCTTTTAGATGCACATGGACATAAAATACTGAACATAAAATAAAGATAAAAAACATGATAGGTCTCCATTAAATATTTTACCATATACTCCCTCTTGGTTTCCTATACAGCCAAAAACTTTTTAATCTTACTTCCATCACTTTGACCTTTAATTATATTATGTATAGTGCCAACATGTTTAATGACTTAATTTGCCTTATCTTTTTCATTATGTTTTTTGCATTTTCAGCAGACCACACAGCAAACTGTTAATAACCGTGGCAGAATTTCACTGAACTTTTAAAAACCTCCATGTTTTCTTTCAGAGTGGCCAGAAAGGTGAAGAACAGCAGCACAATTTGAAGTGGCTGACCTTCGCAAGGCGAAGCTGCTCTCCACATGCCATGTTTTTATTTTTTCCCCATGACATTTGACACTTGGGTTTCCAATATGCTTCAGCCAAATATGTTGGGACATTGGGTCAGCCTCTTGCTATACGGTTGGTCAGCCAGGCTTATGCGATAGATGGGTAGGGCTGGGTATTGAACTTTGATACCTTTATGGCACCAACCAAATTGCTGTGATACCATCGAGTATCAAAAAATGGCTTGTCATTTAATACCTAAGGAATTGATGTCATCAACGTCAGTGAGCCAATATGCATGCCACAATATACTATAGCTGGTGATTGGCTGTAACACAAGGTTTCACCCAGATATGGGGCTCACAACATCTATGTTCTTTTGTTAGAACGTATTTCATAAAAATGGCATCACTCTGAAAACATTATCAAAGTCAAGGTATTGTATGAGTGACATCGATACCCAGCCCTAAGTACAACTAATTTAAGAACATTTTAACAAAATGCATCAAACAGAGGAAAGCAACTAAACACAAGTAACTAGAGTAACAACAACACTGGTGTCTCTTTGATTGTGGTGCTGATGGTAGAAAAAAAAAAAAAGAAAAACTGATAGATTAACCAGAGTATTGGACAAATTGAAATTTTGACCCCTCTGTTGGCGCCAGAGGAAAACAGGGGATCATCAAAGTCAGAAATGATTCATCCTCTGGTGACCATGAATGTGTGTATCTATCAGGTGTGTGTCATGCCTGTTATGTTTTCTGTTTTGTAAATTTAGTTTTGATTTCCATGTCCTCTTGTGTCTTGTCAGTGTCTCCATGTTTGTCTCCCTCTGTCTGCCAGTGTTCTCCTCTGTGCCTTTCCCCCCGTCGTTACCTCACCTGGCCTCCTCCCTCCTCACCTGTACCTCGTCTCGTCATTAGTGTCTGTCTATTTAGTCTGTCTCTCCCCTGCACTCCCTGTTGCGTCATTGTCTTTGTTACCTCGCCTTGTGTCTTAGAGATCCCTTGTCTTTGTTCCCTCCACTATTGATCCTTGCCTTGCCTTGTCTTGTCTTGTCCTGCCCCTGTCTCAGGTTTGAGTTTTTTGTTTCCATGTTTTTGCATTTTTGCCTTTTTCGCTGCCTTGGTTGAACTTTGCTTTTTTGTTTTGAACTTTGTCATTTCAGTTGTTACTTTGTCCCAGTGAGTTTTCAGCTTTTGCAAAAATAAAGCTCGTTTTTTGTTATTACTTCCCGCCTCCCCTGTGAATATCTGCACTTGGGTCCTGCCTCTTCCTTTCCCCCTCCCCCAGCCTGACAGTGTGTTGCTGTACTGGCAGTAAAATGCTTACAAACCAGCCCCAACCTACTTAAAGATGTATATCAACAGGGAATACCCTGTGTCACCTATGTGGGTAATCAAAAAAAATGCTTCTTCAGGGGATAATCAAACTGAAATGTGCTTTTACAAGCTCTCAAGTCCCAAATGAAACTGTCAGCTTCAAACTGGAAACTTGGATTTCAAGGAGTTCAGTTAAGATAAACCAAATATAAACAAACAAAAGAAAACCTGCAGGCGTCCGGCTATTTGCAAGGCAAGTAACACTTTTGCGGTTACTCAATTCGGCTGAAGAATAAACACAGCCTCCCTTGGCTAGAATGAAATGGGCCAGCAGAGAAATCTCACTAGGGGCCTAAACAGACCAGAGTTTCTGGCCGGCAATCCATCGAGATGAGGTCAGCAGTGTGTCAGTGGCAGATTCAGAGTGAGAGTGAGCCCAACCCGGGTTGCCATTCCCCACTTTGCTTAAGCCTTAACAAAAGGGCGTTGTCACACCCTGATTGGCTGGGAGGGTGAACGCCCCAAGCTGCTTCCGCTCATTAATTAGGAGTCAGTCTCCACAAGCTGCACACAGGTGATCTGAATCCACTGCAATCAGTCCTGAGGGATTCTGAACTTCGGCCCAAAACAATCAAAGATAGCGAGTCTTACACAATGGGACTGCTACAGGTGGATGTGAAGACATTTTCAGTCTGGACTCCAGTAGTGAACCTACAGAGTGACATTGCCATCCCTCGAGCCACAGCCGGCTAAAAGCAAACTATGCAAAGCAGGTGTTGTCCAAATAGAATAATGTATTAATTTTGTGCACTTCACGTCTACTTGACAGCCTGGCGCACAATTAATAGCAACCTCCTCCTTTTTGTAATC
This sequence comes from Spondyliosoma cantharus, assembly GCA_900302685.1. NCBI lineage: Eukaryota > Metazoa > Chordata > Actinopteri > Spariformes > Sparidae > Spondyliosoma > Spondyliosoma cantharus. The sequence goes on from OMLP01028431.1 coordinate 6,033, forward strand.
CAGATGATTTCAAATAAATACTATGACTGTGTGGCAGCGCTATTCCACCATCATCTGACAAATGCAGACAGACACGCACACATGCTCCCGTGCCCCCTAGCTCTGTTTTTTGTAATTGAGGCCTCTGTGGTAATCCGGGGGTCAGCAAAAATAATGGAGCACAGAGTCCATTAAAACATGAGCACAATTAGGTGGGAGGCAAACACTGCCGATGGCTTCTGACCCCACTTCATTATTGTGCAAATGGAATGATTGTACTCTGTCTCAAACACACAGCCACTTGTTCCGTCTGCGCTGCACACACTTGCTACCAATTGGATATGCCAGATAACCCACTCGCGGTAGCTGCTGAGTCAATATAATGATTTCAATGGCCCTCACACAAATAAACACACACTCAGACTTATAGTCGAACGCGCGCCGAGCCGAACACCAGGTAACTGCTTTTACAGAACGAGGATAGACTGTCTCAGGAATCCTCTCATTAGACGCTTTCACATAGCAAGTGAGACTTGCGCTGATCATCAAAAGGCAATTTAACTCCACTAAATTGCCAAATTGAAAGGATCACAGCGGTCCAGCGTGCGCAATTACAGCACAATGGCTTAGTTCCTTAATGTTTTAATGCACAGAAGCGAGAGCGCTTTTTCTCGGTTTCCTCCTCTCTTCCTCCGGATTGCTTTGTACTCCGTCTCTTCCCGCTTAAAACAGCTGCGGAACCTGTAATTCTGAAGGAGCACGAGTAACAAGGCGGCTCTCTCCTCTGACCGGGCCGCTGATTGACCTGTCAGCTCAAGTGGGCCTTGATGGGTTAGGGGGTGGGGTTAGGGTTAGGGTTATGTTGATCCAATGACGAGTCTAGACTGCTGTCAGTACAGATCAGCAACAGAGAAGGCATTAGACACAAAGAGTGAAATATCCAGGAAACATGTGTATAAAGCATTGAATACTGATTTTCGATGTTTAGGTTGGAATCCCAAAGTATAATCCTCAAAAAAGACGAACTGCAATTGGTGTTATCTTGTCCTAAAATTGTCCTTTGAGGGAAAAAGAGGCTGAGGGTGTTGCTTATGACGGAGTAGTCCAAAGTTTTTCATGCCAAATCATCAGGCTGTACGTGTGGCTCTCGTTCATCTTCCTCATTTATCTTTTTCTTCAGCTTCGTACACGTTGGTTTGCTTCTTGAAGACTGCTCATTGTCCCCCGGGCACGTCTTCACTGACAAAACCAAAAGAAAACACAGAATTTCACCGCGGCGCTGCAAAGATTCAAAGACGGCCGTGACAGTAAAAGTTATTTGGCTCTCGGGTCTCAAACACTGTGACGCTTTGGCATTTTGAGACTAATGAGTTTCGGTGTCATTTATAGATATTGAATTTACAGAGAATAGCAATATTCTTGTGACGGAATTTGCATTTGGCATTTTTCTCCAGTTTTTTTTTTTTTTTGCTCAGTTTCTGTAATAACATTGTCTTGACGTGAAGGGTGTGTTATATCCTGTCTGTCCTGCTCGCTGACTACCTGCTAACTTTGACTGTTTTTCTCTCTTCCTGTTTCACTATCTCACTGACTGCCTGTCTCACCTTTTTCCCTGTTATTCTCATAGCCTGCATGTGTATCTTTTTGCATGTTTCTGTATTTCTATGAATTAAAATGCATCTTCCCCCCCCCCGTGCCTCTAATACTTAGTATCTCCTTGAGTATATAAATGACATATGCCAGCAATACGTTTTCCCATCCACTTAAGAAACTGTTAATAATCACTGCACCTACATTGAAAAACTGAATGATTGCTAAAAATTCTGTCATTCTATCTCAGATTTGGTGTTCTGTGGCATTGACATGACGATTCCTAATTGTCTTCGTGGAAAGAAATGAAGCACAAAATGCTAAGAACTAGATGTAATGTGTTTTCTGCGACTCATCTTACCTTGTGAGTATCTGCACCAGTGGGTGTATGAGACTGTTCAGAATACCAGCCCAAATCCACGTTTTTGGTAGGTCCAGATCACATCCAGACTGATTTTAAGAAAGTCCTGACAGCAATCACATGAAATTCAATCTTGGCCAATTGGCTCTTATCTACATTTGGAGGTGGCTTAAAATGCGACTCAAATCAAATTCCTACAGATGCATATCGGGTCGCTCATATCAAGCCCAGAGAGACGGACGTGCATCAGAGCGGTATGGAAGACGACACAGATGAACAACACTCCGTGAGCTGTCGAGCTTAAATTAACTGTCTGCTCCACAACTTGACAGCATGATTGTTTTGAGGGGGAGGGACGATGGATCTATATTTGCTTTAGTGTTTGGAAAGCTGTGACCAACATACGTAGAGACTGACGCCTATGTCGCCACCACAGAGACCCATTCAGATAGGTTGGTGATGTCTGGACACAAAACTCGAATCTGATAACTTATAACATATAACAGTGCATTTCTTTCATATTGGATTTGAGAAATAAATTGGATTTGCCTGCTGTCTGAACACAGCCTTTGCCTGAGCTCTGCAGTTTTATTGATTGGTGTTTCTGTAACGATGTGACCTAGATCAAGCCCTGGATGACTGAAAAGGTGCACCTGTAGAGTAACCCATGCAGTACATAAGGTGACCCAGTATGCATCCCTCATCCTGCAACGTGGGCTTAAACCTTTGCATTTTCAGCCCTGTAAACTGTGAAATAGAGACATTTAAAATCCAGACCGTACCCTTGCTGTACTGATCTGCCAGGTGGATCTCATCAGCCTCATAAAGGTTCCAATCAGCACGTCACAATGCAAATTAATCAGCGACTTGTGGCAATTTAAAACATTTATTTCTTAAACGTGTTTGTTAAAAGTTCCCTCTAATCCCTCATTTTGCTTTAAGGTAGAATTGTTTTTGTGACTGCCACAGTAGCAAGTAGAAAGTAAACTAGAGTGTATATATAGCAAAGCCTGCCTCTACTGTCCTTGTTTTTAAGCTGCATTTAAAGTGATCATTATTTTTCTGTTAGAGGACATCAATCATTTCTCTGTAAAAAGATTTTATTATGGACCCAGAGTAACATCCTCGTTATATTTCATTTTGTGTAAGCATATGTGTTAATTGGAAACGCATCTGTGGCATATAAAGCTCTACCTACCTGCTCTGTTGGAAGTGAAGCTGAACACTCAAGGGCATCGCAGTATCGCTTCTGACGCTCGTTTAGGCGGAAGTCAAATATGGTGGAGACTTGCGGTGTCCCTGCAATCTTTATCTCACACAATTTGCTATATAATATACAGCATTGATTTGATATGGGATAGCAACACATCCAATAATAGAGTTAGGGCTCTCTCCGTGTCAAAACAATAGTCCCGCTGGAGCAAACAATTAGACTGTGTAGCGATAGCGAAGCCCTGTTTTATAGTGACTATAATGCTTTTTGCCAGGCTGGGAATCATTCATGTAATATGTCGGACATCCTGCAGTCAAATGGTAATATGGTTAGACTAATGGCTGCACCCTTATAGGCTTCACACTGCTGCGGATGATAAGTATAATAGGTTTACATAAATAAACAAGCAGGGAGCAGTATAACACCCCTCTTGTGTACACTGTACACGAGTGGAATTGATGTTGCTGGAGGCTGCGGAGACGCTGTGGCACCACTCGACACATGCGACGATGATCGTCGTGGCCTTATAAGAAAGCTCTGTGATCGTGGCGTAAAGGTCAGACAAGCTAGTGAAGTCCAGGGTGCTGGTGACGACGCCAAACCAGCTGGGATAAACTGGAGAAGGGGCTGTGATCCGGAGCCATCTCACATGGGAAAATTGAAAACTCCAGTGCTCGCTGAGAAACAATTCAAAGACGTAGTTTGCACAGGGCACGAGTGAGAAGATGATGGATATCGCCAGAGAAAAGAAAAAAACAACAACCTTTTGGGAAAATTCGATCTTAAAAGTCTACTGACACTTTTTGTTCAGGATTAATTTAACGGGGTTACCAGCCAATCAGATTGAGCGGCCTCAGCACTCCTCCCACACCTCCCTTTGCTTGATTTTTCTACCCCTCTCTGTTGCTCCTAACAAAAGGCTCTTAACAATCACAAGAGCGATATTAGGAAAAAAATATATATATATATATATAAAAATGTGTGACTCTTTAAATCAATGGTTAAATGTCTGTTTGCAAACAAATAAGGAAGGCTGTGCTCCACTATGGCTCAATGCATCTCTAAATGAATGGGCGATTAAGTGTTTGTAAAAGTGGCTCTGTCTGTAATCCAGCGAAATAGATCAGGCTTATGAGAACAATGTGGCGGGCGTTCTTGTATTTAGTAACGAACTATCCCAAACACAAGACATTAAGAGGAGGACTTAAGAGAAGCGCAGTGAAAAGTAACCTTGATTCTTCTCAGTGTAAACACACAGACAATTAAACAGGAAGTGATGATGTAGTAGTAGTAGTAGTAGTAATTCCTCTTTCACCTCTGCCTGTGCCTCTTTTCAGTTCTTTGACATCTTTTATATCTACAGTAATCAGACTCTGGTCAGTCAGAATATCATGACCCAATGCTTTATTTCACAAAAGTTAAACTAAGGTATTTGGAGAAGTCAAAGCTCTTGATTAAAGCTGCTGTGATAAATATGTTTACATTAGCGTTGGATCAAATGACCACATGTAATGTGAAAAGGGTCCTTTGTTCTGATACGCCAACGAGGAGTTATCGCCCAGCTCTGCAGCTCCCTTCAGTTCCACAGAGTGTCTTTCAGCTCATTGTTAGAGTTTTAAGGTTTGCAATATTAATGCGAAGGTTCGATCTCACTGTTCTCAACAGTGTTGTCTGGAGTAACAGAGGGAAGCTTTTTAAGGTTAAAAAAAAAGGCAAGAAAAACTCACTTTATGCTACCTGCCAAGCAGACAGGAAAAATGAGCCGGTAAGCACAGCTGTGCGTCAAGCGTCGGATATTTGCAGAGAAGCTGGTTGAGACCAAAACAGAGCTCAAAGGAGATTAAATCTTGAATTTACGTTCATTAAGTGGCCAGAATCGCCAATATATATTTTCAAACAAATAAAGATGTCGCTGTGTATCATCTGGATGTGTGTACATTTACACAATGCATGCTGGGAAGTAGGCTAATATGGTGATAATGTATAGAAAGATACATATAGATTATGTATCTATATGGAAATATAAAGTTATGTTTAAACTTTAATGGACCTAAGATAAAATAAAAATAGTATATTTACATTCATTTATTGAGAAAAGATTCAACTAAATCACGATACGATTTTTTTAAAGCGTGTTTTGTGATTACAGCTTCTTTCCGCTGCTGCCTCGTGGCCACAGAAATAAGTTGAAGGTTATGAAAAGATCTCCTTCTTGGTTGAAACATGAACACTAGCATAAGACAGGATAAAAAATGATCTTACCAAAGTGTATTTATCGCCTGTTGAACACAGAATAGGATGACTAGTCCTGGTGTTGAATGTATTTGGTATGAACGGCAATCACATCGATACAATCAGAAGACAGGAAGCCAAAGGCCAATATTGTGGTCGTAAGAACCAATAGGATATGATCAAAGACACGGGGAACACAAAACTCATTCACATGTAATTGTAAATCAAATAAAGGCAAATTTCAGCCTTTTAAAGTCAAAATTCAGGCACGCGGGCACTAAGAGTGTAAGTATTTCCTTCTGTTCTCCCCTCCCTTTGAAGATCCCGTGGAGCAGACACATAATTTAAACATTCGACCGTGAGAAGACTCACAGATGATGACCTGTGGAAAATGATGAAACATGTAGGGCCACGTGCTGGTTTTGATCCTGCAGCAGCAGAGCTATTGAGCCAGCGTCGCTGCTCACACAGAAGATCAGCGACTAACATGGCGTTTTGTCGGTGAGTCGTAGCCAATATTGAATCTGAGCACGCCCGAGCGTGTTTAGGTGTGTGTGCCGAGGAGAGGACACCAGTGAATGATATAAATTTTTTAGCTACATCCAAGACCGCATTGATTTTTAAATATGTCCTCGCGGGCACAGTTCACTTTGATGTGGGGCTGGTTATGCATACAATGCAACAGTGGAGAAAAATAATTGAAACAGACACATGGATAGATGCGCACATATGCACATACTACTCTACTCTACTACGCTTGAATAGGCTTTATTTGTTCGCTCACTGCCGCTTTCTGAAAAACCTGTTTCCATGTTAATAGTCTCCTCTCCGTCCCTGGCACTGTGTTGCTACAGTGCGAACAACAAAAACACAAGTCATCGAGTCATGATCTGAAATTGGATGTACTCCTACACAAACACAAACACACACATGCACACAGGAACACAGACGTACATTTAAGTCATCTTAGCAAGACATGAGTTGCCAGCTACCTTGTTCCTGCCCACGTATCTGCAAACACTCACACGCATCCTTGAAGCAGTTGGTGCTGATGTTCCCGTTTCAGCCCACTCACTTTTTTTTTTAAGTGATTATATCAGCCCCTCAAAGCCTACGATGCCTCATGCCACATTTAAAAAGAAAAAGGTAGCTTTGAATGAATTAACCCACTGAGGGGCGGCTTTATGTGTTGCCAGGTGTCCTCATAGATGAAGGAAAGATAAAAAAAAAAAAAAAAAAAAGGTTTGGG
>OMLP01028435.1:2198-12649 GCA_900302685.1 Spondyliosoma cantharus
AGGGGGCCGCTCACAATCGGATAAAAGTATCGATGTTAAAGGAAATAAAGAAGTGAGAGCTGCACCTTCTTCATTGCTCCCAGTGTGTTTATTAAAACTCCTTCTTTCGCACTGAGCACGCAGTGGAAGCGGAGAAGTCTGTGCGACACAGCGGCGGCTGTCTCTTTCTTTCAGCCCCCGAAACTATGCTACCTTCAATCAAACGGCACAAAAGCAGACAGTAAAAAGGATAAAGTCAAAGATGGAAATCCATTTTCCATTCACTATGCACAGCCTGTAGACAGGGGAGGTGCTTCACTTCAGTTCAAGGATTCTCTGCAGACGTTTTGTGAATAGTTGCTCCATTTTTCCATCCGTAATCCTCATCTTTCTATTAGGAGTAACAATTTATTAAGATTAGATGAAACTTTAATGATCCCTGTCGGGAGAAATGGGTCGATGCGCCGAAGCGGAAAAGTAAAGTGACTGGAGAACACACTGAATATTATTATACAAGAAAAGGAGCACATTGAAAATAATCGAACAAATAGAACGTTGAAGTCGAGGGGCTACGTTGGATTGCCATGTGATGGCTGAAACCTGTGGCACCAGACAGGCTGAATTTAAACTACGTGCACTGAATTTGTATTCTTGAAATTGAATTTCTTGATAGATATTTTGCATTTTACATGAACCTACATCAAAAAGCCATCATCTATTAGTTCAACCTTTAAGATAATGCACAGAATTAATCAAGAACGCTTCCGGAGCGGCTCAGGAGGAACAAAATATCGCATTTATTGTTTCTTTCTCTACGTAAGGTTAATACAATGCCACAGCAGTGATCAATCTCATTACGTTTACAACAATGCTCATAATTACCGTGTGCAGGAATGGCCGACTCCACCACTGACATGTTGAGAGGTGATTACAAGATGTCAATAAATAAAAATGCAGACTGAGGACCGGAGACGAAGTAGAAGAAAAACCTCAATAAAAGAACAAAAAACAAAACAATGTGTGGCTTTCAAACGGAGCAGAGGGGATGACTGATCGGGATGAAAAGACATGAATCACATGCCTCGGCCTTCGCATCCACCAGATCCCAACCCCTCATCGAACACCTGCGCGAGCTCCATCCATCATGAAAGAACTAACTGGGGGAATGTATTTGGCAGAACTTCCTCCAGTACAGAACGGGAGACTTGCGGAAACTTGTGCCAAGAAAATGTTGAGGCCGCGCTCGTAGCTCGTGGTGTTTCTTTTTTCTTTTTATTTGACACGGATCTAGCTTTGCCGTTCCCTCGAACATTTGATTTCTGCACAGGCGCCATCCTTCAATCTTTCCAACTGTGGTATCTGAATCACAAGTTACCTTTGACTGTAATATCTTTATATTGGTCTCAAACGCTCCTCTACAGTTTTTTTTTTCTAGAAAGCGCTTCAAGCTGACGAGTATGCTTGCTGCTAACGGACAAAAATAGCGTAGAGTCCTGTCTCAAACCAAACTGAAGAAACAGTTGATACTTTGCCGAAACAGGTGAAAAAAAAGTGGTTGCCGCAACAAAGCTAAAGCAACTTCCTCCATTTTAAGACCCTTCAGCGGTCCGTTCTCTCAAACTTCAAGTGCTCTCAAAACGGCTCGCTATTGGTCAGGTCAAAGAACAAAAGTTGAAGTTGATGCCCCCGTTTCGGAAACTATCTGAAAAATTCCATTCACGTACGACGGGCATGTGCAAAACCATGTAAAAAGGAAGGAGATTATATACTACAACCTTTACTGTTATTTTGTGTAACAGGACAAAAAGCAGGGACAAGTGGCTCTTCTCTGCAACGTTATACATAGTCTTTGACGGAACGGATATTTCTTCACATTCTGTTGATAATTTTAATCAATTTTAACTACATTTCTGACATATCGCACCTTAAAGTGACCTCAAAAGCCATTTACTTGTGTACAAAAGGCCAAAACACATAGAAAAAGCTATGTTTTAGGAAAGAGCTGTGCATCTGTGGACAGGAAGTAATTCGCCTTAATGATAGAACATTCATAAAATGGTACTGACATAAAAAAAAAGTGATGCAAACACGCAAAAGCACACTGAAAAACACGAGAAAGATTCCATCTATCATATCTATCAATCTGCACCCATCTGTCCGTCCAGCACCCCCGTGCACCCTCCCTTCACAATCCTCTTCAGTGCCAGCTCATCCCTATCACACGGCTCCATCAGACGTCTACCGGCGCTCGAGCGAGACGCCATGCAACTATCCGAGTGAACATAATCAATTCCTCCTTCAATGGAGCACAATGCGACCGTTACGGCCCCTCACACTGCCATCCATCCTGTCGCTGTTCACCTCAGCAGCAGCCGGCTGTGCCAACCAGATGGGCCTCTGCTCTGCCATGAAATGAGCTCGGTTAGCGCGAGTGCTGTATATACTGTGCATGTATGGGTTTTCTCCGACGCACAGCGGTGGCAGGTGAAGGTGATGACAACGCGTGATGTATTCTAGCGGGCTTCATACGAGAGTCACCAGCAGACAAACTAGTGTGGTTTCACATTCCAGTCTGTCAAAGTGAAGGTCGCTCTGCTGTCTGGCTGTGTCAATCACTTCCACTGCCACTAAAGGATAACAAGGATAATATTGATGCCTTTGCAAGCTGTCATGGTTTCCAGTTTTTCTTCATGCCGTCAGCATAGTTGGAGAAATCAGGGCTTGTTTTCTTCCCTTCAGAAGAAACAGTTTGATGCCGTTTCATGCTGCTACTACCGCGGCTTTTAAATTTCCTGAGCTGCATAATCTATCACAGTAAATTTGCTTTTGTTCAAACTTCCCTTTTATTTTTATTTCATTGTAGCCAAATTGATTGTTTTCATATCAGAGACTGCACATTGCACCAGCTGTTATTTTAGGCTCACTGACTGATGAGAAAAGTAAAATGTTTTTTTTTCTGTCCTGATGTATGTAGAGAAAGGATTTCTAAGATGTTTTCCCCCCCCTTATCCAGACATTTCTTTTGATTACCTTATTTGCTCAAACAGAAGTCTTCACCAGGAAAATAAATATCAACAAAAAAGAAGAAGAAAGAAAGAAGGCTTTTTTTGAACATCCATGTCTCTTTTGTGCTAAATATTGCTTTGACAGCCTTTTATTCCTAACGTGTCACATCGGACCGGACGCACCATTTGTCCCATTTGCCTGTTATTTTGGAAAAACAAAGACAGGTGATCTGAAAATCCATTCTGGAACTTTCATACACAACTTAGTTACTTATTTGAACCCAAACCACATTCCTTTCATAATCCTAACCAATGCCTTAACTGAACCGAACTGTGACTGTTTCATATCATCGTAACAAAGGTCGCCTGACCATAGCTACCTGACTTCATTCTTTCCTGCACATCCATATACACTGAGATATTCAGGGCAAAAAACTCTTGGGAGTTTGTAGGCTTTTTTTTTTTTTTTTTTTTTTAGAAAAAAGGGCCTTGGAAGTACTGGGCTGTCGGGGCAATAGCCCATGTTCAAATGCCGTCCATTTTCCTTTAACATCACACTCAGGGTGGGAAACTCAAATGTTGTACTGTCAAGCCGCATAAATTAAGGACGAAGAATGAAAAGTGAAACTCTAGAGAGACATCTGGCCATAAAGTAGAACAACATATTTGATATCCCGATAGCTTGACGGACGCATTCAACTACTTGCTAGCTAACCTCACCGTTTGATCGGAATAGAAATGGGGGAAAAGTAACAACTATATATCAGCTCACATCTTGGAAACATTTATTTAGGCCTGAAAGTAAAAGCACCTGATGTTAACAAACAGTGATGTTAGCTAGGAGAGGGTGGAATGCTAACGTTAGCTAATGGGTTACCAAAAATGCTGTTTTACCTAAGAACATGGCCCGATGTCTTTCTGGGGTTTCACTTCAGTTGATGATCCATTGGGAAAAGGTGATTATAGGTTCATTTATATGACTTGCAACTTGGAGCAACATTTGAGCTCACAAAAATGCAACATAGACGATCCAAACTGATCAATGCGTTCCTGACCCTGACACATCACATACAGAGTGAAACACAATCACATTCTGCCCACACACACAGACACACACGCACACACACACGTCCTGTCCACTTGTGGGACTGCTGACACATCTGAGGCCTGTCACTTACACAGCAGATATCCTCCCCATACATAAATCAGCAGTGCACTACTTCCACAACCCCGGTAGACTCCACGCTCCAGAGAAGGAGGGAGCACTGTCACAATTTTTCTGAGGAGTGGGGAGTGCTGTGTACTTACTTCTCTGTCCAGAAACTGATACATATAATTACAGTTGAGAAACGTGGGGCGAAATAGTGGGGTAGCTGACATGTCGATGTTTACTCTGAACAGCTGCTGTCAGAGAGCAGAGAAACAAGGCGTGGTATAAATAAGCACAGTGAAAATTAGTCCCCGGGAGGCACTTTTTGGGTGTCTGTGGAGAGAAAACAGGCTCTAACAAAGGGAGAGGCAAGAAGAATGACAGAAATAAAAAAAATAAAAAAAATACAGAAACTTGTGCTGTAAGAATATTTGCAACGGAGATCAGAAAATGAAGGCAAAAACAGATGGCAGACAGAAACGCAGACTCAGGCACAACACGCATACAGTATATCAGGTCAGGGACAACAAGTCTCCTCAAGCTTTCCAGATAAACTTAAAGTGGCAATAATCAATATTTCATATTAACAGATAGACTGTGTGAATCAAAGTGCTTGCAATGATGATCCAAAAGAAAATTATCACTCGACTCTGCAGTTCCCCCTTAGCTTAATGGAGCTTATAGCAGCTTTCAGCTCTTTTTCTCTGGTTTGTCAACGCACAACCTATTTACCTTACTGGTTCACACTTGCTCATTGGTTTACTTTTTGTAAAAAAAAAAAAAAAAACAACAACTAAAAAAACAAAACCCTCTAAACCCACCAGCATCAAATTAGTTAGCAACTAGCCGGTGAACATATTGGAGCATTTAGCAGCTAAAGAGCCAGATATTTCCCTCAGGAAACAAGGCAAAAGGGCAGGTGTATATTGGACACATTCTTCAGGTAATAAACAAACAACTCCAAGTCAGTGCTAATGTTGCTCTTTTCCTTCTGGGAGCAATTTTTCCAAGCACCCTTTTGCAAACTGATTCTGCAAAAAGCTAATTGTTGCTGGTGTTGTGCTAGCGTGTTTCTGTTGCCCCCAAGCGGCCATGGAAATCTGTTAATGTGGTTTCAATGTTTACATAAATCTTTTCAAAATGCTTTACAAAAGGAAAATGGTTTGGTTAGCTGGAAACTTACCCCGAAGATACAGGAGTTAGCTACACAAGCTAATCCACAGGGCTAATTTCTGTTTACTTTCAGTTGGACTTTGGCGCAAGTGTTTTAAAAAGTCTAAAAAATTCACAAAATCTTTCTGTGAAGAGTCCCAAATGTCTACATGGAGGCGGCGTTTACACAGTTAACATGACCAGAATGGCAGTAATCAAGATAATCCTAAACCTGGGTGAAAAATGGTCTTTAAGTCATTGAAGTTTCAGCCAATACAACTTGAATAAAAGGAAAGAAACTCGTGTGTTGGCCTTTAAAACACAACAACTTGTGTCAAAGATCTACCGTTTGAATGTCTCAGTTGAAATTCTTACACTTACGTTAGCTCATGCTCTCATTTCCCTGCCACATTAAAAATTTAACGACTCTTTACACTGTTGCAAAGACTCAACCTTTGTGTACCAGAGGCTGAAGCTCCCAATGCAAGCGACATATGACTTAAAAGTGGTTCTGTTGACACAGAACTCATTAAGGGGCTCGAGCCAAAATATTATCCGACCTCATTGTTCCCTTTGTATGCTCACATGCCCTCGGATTGCCGTCTGCTGCTTAGCTGAACAACACGAGAGAAACATCAGCAGGCGCCAGAGTGTTTTCCAGCCGAGCACTCCGTCGCTGGAATCGACGCTCCCTCCTGTGATTCGGCAAGCAAATTCTGCGGAAGCCTTAAAATCCAAACTCGCAATTTATCTACTTTTTTTTTTCACTTCCTGGCAGGGGAGTTATACAGTTGCTTCCCCTACCTCGGCTCAGACAGCATTCATGTAGAAACCTACTGTTGGGAGCCTGTTCGGGGCTGCTGCCTGGTTACCATGTGTGCTGCTGTCTGTGCCGGTGTGCATGTGGCTGAATGTATTTGTTCTGAGCTTGCAGTTGTGTGTGTGTGTGTGTGTGTGTGTGTGTGTGTGTGTGTGTGCGTGTGCGTGTGCGTGTGTGTGCACATGTGGTGCTCTGCTTATCTTTTTTAGGCCCTGACGCAATTATACCGACAGTAGACACAGATGCTCCAGGTACTGTCTCCACACCTGCAGGCTCTATCTGTTTGTCATGACATCTTTATCTTAACCATGCATGTTTTCTTATAAAACAAGGCGTGAGTCCTAAAACCTGGAAATCAGTTAGCATTTTTGCTCTTCTGGTTCCCCTGCCTTGAAGTCGTTACGTTTTTTTCCAATCGAAAAATCCAAAAGGCTTTTTGTTGAGGGAACCAGGACGATGTTACCATCTGAGTTAGCCTCCAAAAATATGTCAACCCTGCAGCACTCCATTAGCCATGTGACTTTCAAAGTGCCTCTTACCTTCTGCAAGCTCATGTGTCCTCATGGGCAAATCCCAAATTTCTCTATCGTAATGATTCTTTCCTTATGAAAATTCACTTAAAGGTGCAATATGCAAGAACTGGCCACCTGCAACATTCATCCTCAGAGCAAATATGGAGGCAGAATATCACCAGAGTAACTACTAACTAACGGCATTAGCAAGTAAACTTAATTAGCCGTGCAGTTAGCCAAAGTGGGAGCTTGGAGTGCTGGGGAAGTGTTGGTGTTTACACTAAACTAACTAAGCTAATTCAAGTAGATATCACTGCAACGTACAACATAAACTGCATAAAACGGTTATATCTTCACTTTCTGGTGACTTTTGTTAGTTTTTTATACATTTTTTAATGTGTTTTCAACTATGACTCTGGCATATTGCACCTTTAAGAGGTTAAATGTGTATGACACATGTCAAGACTTTTCGGTAGTGTGGTATTTCTACATGCTATTAGTTTTGTGCTATGCTTCGCTTCCTTGTGTGTCATGCACACAACCAGCCTGATGTACTGCAAGGAGATAAATTTAAATGCAGTTTTTAAATATAGTATAGTGGATTTAAATACAATCTGCCTCCTTGGACACGATTGTCAGGAGAAGGTATAGTGAAAATAAATAGTCTTAGCATATCTAAATTGTGGTAGAAGCCTCTGACTCTGTAATTTTTGTATTGGAACATCTCATAGCCACCCTCCTACAGTTTACATTTATATACTAGCGAATGGTTTCGGCTATATTTTTGTGTGTTGTTCACTGTCAGTCTTTTTTTCCCTTTCTGTGATGTTTTGCCTTGCTCAAAGGTCAACGTGAGGAGGTCAGGCTGGATGGTGGGTGCACACAGCACAGGACTCTGACCCCAGAATCCAGAGTTAGTCTGCTGTGTGCGGTCGGGTTCAGGCTACCAAAACACTCTTAGCGAAAGTAGAAAGTAAAGACAGTAAACAAATCCTTCTCGGTAAACGCTCAGCAGGTACGTTCACCGAGATAATTTGCCTTTGACTTTGCAGATGCATTAATTATAAGCTGTTCCTCATTATGTTTGTTTTATAATTGCTGCAGCAGTATATAAGTGCAATTTGACAGAGACGGGAGTTGCCACTTAGCAGAGTCAAATCAAAAGATGCTGCAAAGCTGTCAGTTTAATCCGATGTTAGGTCCATTTCAAGTGATAAGTCAACTGGTAAAGTATCATTAGGCAGACGCACTGTTACTATGGCTACCTGCGTGTTCAACGAGGCTACTGTAGCATTTACAGAGCACACAGTGGACAGTTCTTATAGGGACTATGAGGAGAAAGTGGTCCCAGTGAAAACTGCATACACTGAGTGGATGTGCATTGTAATAAAAGCACTGTTGCTTGAAAGTTTTCTAAATGTCATATTGAAAATGCTGCACCACAAACTAAACTCCATTCACCTCCACTGTATTGGTGAAACTTCAGACACAGGCGTCTCCCTTGAAGATCTGTACTTGACTGCTTTGTGTTGCGTAGTGGTCAAAGTAGAGGCTCTAAATACTAAATTAATAACAAAAGTCACGTTATTTTGGCATTTAAAAGCTTTTATTATGAAGCAGCCAAACCAGGAAATGTAGCTTAATACAATACAATGAAACAGCAAAATAAAGCAGATGTCTGAAAGTACGAACTGTGATCCAGGAGAGAATCTAAACTTCAAACCACAGAGATTCAAAAAGGCCTTTGCCTCTGGTCTCCTGCACAGACAAGACTTCAGTCTCGCAACACATGCTTGTTTGAGGTGGGAGACAGGAGATCGGTACCCTTAAGTGTAAATTTAAGAAGTACCAGAAGTACCTTCAAGCACTGGTGTTCAAGCAGCAAAACCAAAAACTCCTTTCAATAATCCACGTGACAAAACATTTTGGGATCCTCCAGAGGGAAAGATATCAAAGGAGACATATTATGCTAATTTACAGGTTCATCATTTTTAATTTGGGTTACTGCTAGAATAGGTTTACGCGCTTAAACGCTCAAAAAACACATCCATTCTCAGCTCCTGTCTCTTAAAGGACGCCCCTCCTCTGATTGGTCAGCTCACACATGCCTGAGCTAGCATGTGTCAAACTAGCCGCGGGGGCATTCAATTATGCAAACGTGTGACATGTTGATGTAGAGCGATGTCGCAAAGAACTTCAGGCAGGGCTACTGACGAGGCGTTTCAGGGGCAGGGTTTTCTGTGGGAGAGAGGAGCTTCTGTTGGGGAGGACTTTCAAGGTCTTTAACATGCACAATAACCTATAAAACACTGAAGGATAAAGACTGAAAGAGCATGATAGGTCCTCCTTTAAGACTTCTGCTGACCAGCAGCAGTGATGGTCATTGATTTTTACTGAATACATTTAGAGTGCAATGATCACATTGCCTCATCTGAAGATTTAAATAGCTGCTAACTAAGTTACCGCTGCTAAGTTAAGTGCGTAAATTGTCCACAGCCCCCTTCTCGGTTTGGAGGCGCGTATCGATTCCTGCTGCTGCGCGATGCCGCGAGACACGGGCCATTAAATCGAGCATTCAGGATGTGTTTATGTTTAAAAAGGGGGAAAACCTGCTCTGTGGCTTCTGCACAACCCCTTTAGAAAAGGTGTCAAACAAGCCAAAGAGGGGGTAGAATAAGGAAAACAATGGGAAAAGTTGAGTTCAGCGGAGTTAATGCACAGTAAGACCTTCGTGTCACCGGAACAGAAAAGCTCTCAGCACGACTTATTCTGCTGCAGAAAAGGTCTCCCTCGCCCTATTGTGCCTCAACACTGCTGCTTTTTTCAGCGCCGGCGAATGACAGCTCATTCACAACAACTCCCCGAAAGAATGTAAACAGGGAGATATGTGACATTTTCAACCGTTTTACTGCATAATTACTTTCAGTTCAGTGCTCAAAGCCTGCCGCCGCCGCTGCCGCATCTTTTGAGACTGTGCCATTTTATCTCCGGTTGCTTACATTTTTGAAGTCCTGATGCGGTATCCGTATCACAAGCAGCATGTTTTAGCTGCACACAGGCAGATAAATGCCTCCCTGGCTCAACTATGATTGTCAAAGCAATTTATGTTTTTGGAGGGAGTCTACTCCTCCTCTTAAACAAGCCGGAGAACACAACAGCGAGTCTCCGTTTTTTTAAACAGATTCTGTCAGAAGTAGACTCCTCGACACAGCACAATAGGTTAAAGAGTACAGTGGTGCTCGGGATCTTCTCTCCACGCCACCATTAGCATTTTTCTCACGCCGGATAGGCAAATATAAAAGCTGCAACTGGCAAAAATACACAAATGCAATGTGCTGAAAAACGCATGAAGTGGCTCTACTTTGATTAAACCTCACGCCAAATTTGAAGCATTGTGTCGAAAGGCGTGATGAGGTTACAAGGAAGGAATGATTTGGAGTTGGAGGCCGGCGACTGCCATTAATTTCCTCCAGCCCTCGTGCGCTAAAGGTAAGTATTAAAGATAAGTGGCTTAGCCTGATTACCGTTTAATAACTAAGAGGTGTCATAATTAAATTTCCATCAATCACGCTACTCCGCCTCTAACAAATGTCTGAATCATCTGAATCATTATGCAAATTAATAAGTAATATTCTCGGAATAAATTGGGCTATTAACCAATGGTACATGCTCTATCTGGTTCAGCTCAGCAGGCAGCGCTTGTGTGTGTGTGTGTGTGTGTGTGTGTGTGCGCGTTTTAAAACACGCCCGTGTGTGTCAAACGTGTGTCATTGTAATTGCAGCAAGCACACACCTTAATGTTTTTTTCTTATTTCTTTCTCCCCCTTCAGATA
>OMLP01028435.1:12669-22855 GCA_900302685.1 Spondyliosoma cantharus
GCCCGGCGAGCTGTGAATGTCAAACACGTGGAAAGAGGAATGCGGGCAAGGCAAATAACAGCGAGGAACATGGTCCTGTGCAACCTTTTCATTAACGGGGGAAGGGGAGAAAAAAACTAAAAAGAGAGAGAAGAAGAATCAACTGAACAAAACACCTGCAGTCATTACAGCTGGAAAGTTAGAGAGACAGTTATTAGAGCCGGAGAAAACTTTTGACGCTGCTGACTGCGGCTTCAGGAGCATGAAGGAGGAGAAGGGAGAGGAAAATAGGGCACGAAAATATCAATACGAGATATGAGCGATGGTGGGTGCTCCCCCTCCCTTTAAAAGTGCTGGTGGCAGGGGCCACTCAATATTCATCGATTAGAGACGCCGCGTCGGCGGGAGAGAGAGAGCCGACGTGTAGGGCGAGGGCTCCTTGTCGAGTTCCCCCTTGTTTTTCTAACCCTGTGAATTAGTTCTTTTTTTGTCGACAAGGCAATTTATTTCGGAGATAAAACAGCCTGTGGTTAATCCAGATCCCAGCAGCGCCTTTCTTGCCTTTTGTTTTTGTTTTGATTTCTGCCTCTGTACTTATGCGCGGGGTGTAAATTAAGGTAAACTCGCAGCCGGGCCAGACCCCGATCGGTTCCGCACTTCAGCTGAGGTGTTCGGCAGAAAGACGAACGAGAGGGGGACATGTTAACGCTGTTCCTCTACACACTGAAGGCACGTCTCTCGCTGCCTGCGTTGCCTCTCTGTTCTCCGCTTCAAGGGCCTCAAGTCCACTGAGCTGTTAATATAAAGCCCGCATATTTAACATCTAAAAAATCTACATCGCGACGCAGCAGGTAGCCTCCGCGAGAGGGAGATGGGATTTACCGTCGCCTCCCTTTGATTAGCGCTGGATGCCGGCGCCCCTAACTGTGGCCACCAGCTAAGCTCCTCAGCTGCCTTCTCCTTCGACAATCTGCCGCTCTGCTTCTCATGAAAGGGCCCCGCAAACACATGAAAAAAGAAAAGAAAATGCATACATGTACCATAAGAACAAGAAGCGTGTCTGTTTTCAAAGCTTTCACATAAAAGAGGGGGGAACTTTCACACCTTCCACCTGCTTCTCTCTCTCCCCCTCTCACTCACTCAGCATTATCCCTCCTGATTGCCTGCCCGTGCCATCTGCTAGATTAATTGATCAAAAAGGGGCCCCGAAATGTTCCTCCGTGTTTGCCTGATTGAATTCGAGGACAGCCGGAGAAGCCTCTTCGGGATTTTTCTTTTTTTTCTTCTTTTTTTCACCCCCAGCTTTGCGCACACCCCCTTTTGCGCGGCACTTTCACGCTCTCCTGACGCCGTTTTTTTCTTTCCCCACCTCATCGTCGGGCTCTCTCTTATGCCCCTCTCTGATTTAACACCCACACACTTGATAATATCCAAGATAGTATATCACACGGGGGAGGAAAAAAGACAACATTTATCTGGCGAGGGGAGAGAAAAAAAAAATAAAAACCTCTCGCTCTGAATTGTTACAAGCTGACAACAACAACAAAGAAAATAAAAAAAATGGAGCTGAAAGGACCGTAGGGAAAGTTTAAGATCTGAAACTTGAGACGAAGCCTTCAAGTGTCCGTGAAGCATGTACAGGGAACCCCTCTGGCCAATCAAAAAATGCCAATAAAAGACCCCGAATCCAGCAAGAGCTGGGACACCCATGTGCTTGCGTATCGGCATGTGCATTTGAGCATACACTGCTTGCTTTTTTTTTATTGCAAATGTGCCGGCATGTGTGCGAGTGCAGCGGTCAGACTTTGTTAAACCGTTCTGCCGGATAGCCCCGCTGTGAGCATCCATGGAGCGCGTGGCTCCGCTATCAAACAGCAGCCTCGCGTCAAGTCGGACCCGAGAGCGAGCGCCACGCTGGGCCTGGGCCGAGCGAGCAATGGACGAGTCGAACATTATTGAATAATAACGCGCGCTTAGCCAACATTCTCTAGACCAAGGAGGCTGAGAGGGAGCGGGCAGGTGGTGATTTGGTGTCTCGTCCAAGGGAAGGACAAGTGGCTGTTGTGGAGGGTCAGACGTGCGATGGCGCTTTCTGCTCACAACTCTCCACCGCCCCGCTGTGATGTGTAACCTTGTCCGTGTTCTCCTCTGAATTGAATTTGAACTCCCGTATTGTGGTTCACTCTAAAACCTCAATATAACGTGTATGTGTGTGACTATACGCCAATCACTCGTGCTCTTTTTCCCCAGTGCCCTGCACGGCATTCGAGCATTTCCAAACCCAGGAGAGTTGATGTTTTTTTTTTTTCTCATAAGCTAGTTTTAAGCATGTCCATACTTTGTTTGCGAAGCCGGGTGCTATGTATCAGAATTCATCACCACTTTAAACTCGCGTTTTACTACTTTTTGAAATGATAGCAGAGACGGCATGTTCCATTTTTGGATGCAAAGTTGCAAAAGGAGAAATGGGGATCAAAATATCTGATATTCAGAGAGACAAACTTCCAGAGAAGACTCTGGAAAACGTGTTCCCACTCCATCTATTTATCCTGAGGACGCAATGGGTACGAGCCAACAAGTTAGTCAAAGCTTACTTTATTTTTCTTGTGTTTAAACAAACTCTGAATAAACTGAATAAACAAACTGAACTTAAAGGACAACATAGTTTCATACTGTTTTACTTCGTTTATATGTGGCGGACCCTGCCACCTCTCTAGCTTCAAACAGTGTTCTGTAGACCTTGTTTTCCTCCGAGAACAGCTTGTTTATTCAGTTATGGAAAAAAATACATATTTCTGAGTTTGTATTATTACCTCATTAACATTGTAAATATCAAAATTCAGAGTTTGAATTTCTTCAACAAAACTACACAAGTTACTCTTCACTAACTTGCTGACTCATACCCGTTGCGTCCATAGGATAAATGGACACGTGTGGAGAAAGAATAGCCCCCCATTACTGGTTTCTACACTATGTAACTTGAGTTAGAGGGGTAGGATCACAACACTACATACATGTTTAATTCAAAACACAACTATGGGTAAGGGTGAGTTCGGTTGAATACAAAACTCTCCTCGAGCAGCCACTATGTCAGAACCACAACAGAGGAGCGAACGGTGTTTAAAATGCAGTCAAGAAACCCCACGTTTAAAAAGAAAAAAGGAATTAGTTAACAGTAATCACAGAAAATAACAGTCGTCTCGTGTTTGTGTGCACATTTCTGAAGAATAATTGCAGTCGGCGCCCACCTTGATGATGAACGCGCTGTTGTCTCCGGCGGCTGCCTCACAGTAAGCGCCACCCTGTGTTTCACCAGTTGACCGGCTTTAATATGAAGCAGCAGATGTTCGGTTTGCATCGACATTAATGTGACACAGCTCTGCAGCGCTGTAAAGAGAGCGAAGAGTAAACAGGGAGGCTGTTATCAATGGAATAAATTAATTACACGGATGCAACGTTTTTCTGTGGATCTCTCATGCTTTGTTAAGCGCTCCTGTAGTGGCGGTGAATGGCGGACCCCGCCCCTGCTGGTTGAAGATACAATGAAGAGAGGTAATTACTGAACAGACTCATGTTTGTACTGTGTACATTTGCTCAGTTTCATGCATGTTTATATTATTGTAGAATTTTGTGTTATCAATTAAAGCCAATCCATCCAGAGTGCATCATTTATGCCTTTGTTTCCCAACTAATGCTAAGCTAAGCTATGCCTACCTCCTTTGTCACTTGCGTATGTCGATGATTGTACTGTTAGTATAATGAGTGTAATCATAGGTACCTTTTTAGAAACTTGTCATTCTTATATATAAAAAACTAAAGACTAACAGCAGGTTTTAAAATAAAGCATCATTTTGCATAGCATCTACTATGTTATTTCACACATCAAATGACATGTCCGTCACACAACCGTTAAATCTTTCACAACTTCTGCTGAGTGTTTTCTAGCTCGAGGTCTTAAAACGCCACGCCAGCATGGAGCGAACAGTCAAACAGGTGACTGCACATTTATAGACATCAGCATGTACGCGGCGCACGGTTCAGACTCATGTAATTGGCCGACGTGTGAAAACATCCTTAAGTGCCACAGATGTTGGTCTGTCACAGTCGGGAACCACTCGAAGAAGTGTGGCTTAAGTGCTTTGTTCAGCCAGACAATAATTGGTGTGGTGTGGGAACGGTGCTTTTCTTTTTTCAGGTGATGTCTGCTGTAAACTGGCTAAATCTTTTGCCATCTGTTTACCTTGTCAAACAAATTTGGGGAGCATAATATAGCAATTTGACTAAGAGCCTTGTCCTTCTGTTCGTCTTGGTTAACAGGTAGAGCGTCACACAGAAGTTGTCTTATAACAGAAAAAGAAAAATGTACCAAATGACAACTAAAGTCTTTCTCTGTCCTCTAGTGTGGACGGGGAACTTCCTATTGTGACATATCAATCCTATTTTCAGGTTTTTCAGCTTTAGGCTAGCCCCAGTTTGTATCCACATATGTATTACCATGATATTACATTAAGCATTGCTTAATGTGCATTGCAAATTGTTTTTCCTGTCAAACTCAGGAGTACTGGTGTTGGGATATGTCAAGATTGTTGATAACTGCGATATTTATGTTTTGATATAATGTTAAAGGTGTAAGAATTTGCCACCTGTTGAATTCATACCCAGAATAAAGGGCCCCATTTCACCAAAGTTACCGCTAAATGCTGCCAACAGTAGCTGCCATTAGCTAGTCAGCTCAGGTAGCAGTGCGGTTAGCGATCCAGACTGTGAGCTTGGAGCACCGGATGACTGCAGGTGCTCACGTAGCTAGCATGGGAGCTTTGGACTGCAAAAGGGCTAGCTGGTTAGCATGTTAACTTTGGAATACACCATGACGTCAAAACTGTTCTTTTTTTCACATTCTTTCAAATGATTTCCGTTTCTTTTTCCTTTCTTGCTCTATCATAGTTGGGGGTGGAAATGCACCTTTAGCGCTGGTTGCCACCCACTAAAGAAAACGTAAAAAAAGAACCACCTATCTAGATCCTACCGCAGCATGAGACTGCATTTTAGTTTAGAAATGTGTTGAAGTGCCCTCTCTTCACTTTCATTAAATCACGACTTTCTGCGTGTTAGTGGCCCACCACATACAGCTGGCCCCTGCCCCTCAAACATCCTGAGTCCGCCACTGTGCAGTAACCTCATTATTGGAAGGTTTTCCTCGTGATATCGTGACAGTCCGACTCAGAGGTGGTTTGATCGCATTTGCAGCTGCACTTTAAGTGTTTCCAGACTCCAGACTTACCATCTAGATTAAAATATTGTGAGTGTGTTGACATTAAAACTGATTTCTAACCAGATCCTAAAGTTGTGGCTGTAATTCATAATCCAGGTAGAAAGAAATGACACATGATCCTGCTTGTTTTGTAAAAGGCACACTGAATATTAACACATTGGTTTGACTAAAAACATGTAATATTGGAAACAAAGATCAATACCAGTAGATCCGATAACAGAGCAAGGAGAGATGCCATTTTTGGATATCGTCTTTGTTTGGAGGGGCGCAACTTGGACAACTAGCTAAAAAGCTTTTTAACAGTGTAGCAAACAGATGATTTTTGAATCCAAGAGTCTGGAAACCCCTTCACAAGTGTTGATTTATGACCTCTCTCGATCGATGGGTATTTATTGTTCAGAAAATTGGATGCTTGGCTCTTTGAATCAAACGTAACGGCGGTTATGTGAGGGGTGTACATAATAGAAGCACATGGTACGAACAAACTTTTTCAGATCCAGCGAAGGAGAAACATCAAGCCTTTTCGACTAGATTACTTGACAGCGACGAAACTTTAAAGCCTTAAACAGGACCGAGACAATCCCGCTCATTCATCATCAGGATTCGCCGATGACACCCCGTCTTCTCTACCAACTTTTCCTGAGAAACTTACTTCTACATTCCGGTGTCGGGGCTGTCGAACGTCGTGGGAATAACGTATGCAAATTCTGATTTAGTTTGTTGTCTCCTTTCAAGCCTCTGCCAATAAAAAGTGCCATGTTTCTGACAGAACAAAAGCAAAATATGGGGCGTATCAAAGGGAAGCGAAAATGTATGCAGTCGGGGCGTCAATTTGCGGGCTGACACTCGACGCGCGGTCTTCAAAACTCATTTGTAAGACGCGACTGTGAAGACGTTCTCTATCAAGCCGCTTTGACACCGCGGCTGAAGAGGGAGAAACGCGGCCTTATCTGCGCCAGCGTGCCAGCCCCGGCTCGACTGTGATCAGGAGAAACAAAGGAGATTGTAGAGGCTGAGGAAAAATAGTCTTGAAATAAGCTTGCAGGTTTTTTGCTACCGATATTGATATAGCTACTGTAGAGCGAGCAAACACACACACACACACACACACACACACACACACACACACACACACACACACACGGGAGGCTTAGAAAACAGAATGAGGGTCGTCCCCCAAAAAAAAAGGGGGGAGGGGAGAGGCTAACTCTCGGAGATCAATAAGAAGTGTGTATTTGTGTACGTCTGCGTGCATGAAAAGGGAGGAGAGACAGACGGAGGGGAGAAAAATGCAATCAGAGCGCGTATGAGGTTTTCTCCAACGGCGAGGATTTGGGTCATTTGAAAGAATACGGCTGATTCAGCAAACACTGCCGCCACCGCTGAACTTAATCTACTGAATAGTCCCGCGGGCGGAGACTGAGCGAGGCGGGGAGAGAGGGGAAAGGAGGAAGTGAGCGAGGATGTCAAATGGGAAGGGAGGAAAGGGAAGATGAAACAAAAGGGAGGGAGGGGAGATAACGGCGATGGATGAAGACGGGGGAGAGGGGAAGAGAGATGGGGAGAGACAGGGGAGGCGAAAAAAAGGCGGAGATTTATCAGAGGAGACGGGCGGGAGATGGAGGGAGAAGGGAGGAAGAGAAAGAGGGGGACAAGAGATATGGGGAGCCGAACAAGGGGGGAGATAGAGAGAGCTCACCCGCTGTCTGTCGGCTGCCTGCTGCTGCTGCTCACTCCTGGATTGTTCTCCCCATCGGATTAACGAGAAAAAATAAAGGGGTTGAGGAGTCTGCAACCACCAAACCACCACCACCACCCCCCTCCTCCCCCTCCTCCTCCTCCTCACCCTCCTCATCCTCTAAGGGGTGCTGCGCTGCTTATTTCATTATCTCCTGACATTAACCCCATTTATTCCTGTCTCGTTCACTCCCCATCCGGCTCTTTTGTCTTTGATTTAAACACTAATTGTTGTGATTTGAAAGCAGCGGCGGAAGAGGATGGGAGTCAACTCTCCTGTTCTGAAACCTCAGATCACATTTTTTAAGTGCATGTAAGCCCACCCCCCCCCTCGGGTGTTTGGTGCTCATGAGCTATGGTCCTGTGTTGCTATGAGACAGAATTTAAACATTTCAGCCACACAAGCGTTCGTAAAGATTTGTTAAGGGAGGAATTGATGGATGGAAAAGGAAAAAATGCAACACAAGTGGAACTGATAATCTATCATCTATTGTAGGACCATGACCACAGGCTGTTGAAAACATGGACGCAGTCTCTGTGATGTCACCGAGACGGGCTGTTATGAAGCTCCGGTGGTAGCGATCTTGGCGTTGGCCGACTCCAAGCGAATCCAAAATTCAGTAGAGAGGTGGAGCTGAGGCACGCCAATTTACTTCTCTGATTACTTTGCTGATTACTTTACAAAAAAAATGTGGGTTCTCAGACATAAGTTACCCAGATTTTCTTCATTGTGGGAGAGCACGTACACAGCGACTTTCTGATGAAAGCAGTAATTCTGAGGGGATGTGACGTTCAGGGCGCTACAGGTGACACTTTGCATATTGGCTTCACCTCTTGGGGTCTTGTTTTGGGCAAGTACTCTCCTTCCTCTGTCTGGAAGCAGTGGATCTAGGGTGGTTGAATCGGTAATGGCCGTCTGAAGGGCAGGAGCAGAAAATTAAAAAAAAAAAAAAAACATTAAAAGGACACAAGCTGCATGGGGTCGGGCACCAGTGCGAAGAAAGTCACTATGCATTCATGGTGAACCCTTCTTCTAGCATGTAAGGCAGCCTATATGGTTCTGCATCATGTTTTCTCAATTTAGAGCACTTTATTATATTCAATCTACCTTAGTAGTATCCAAGAGGGAGACTTTTGCAGTGTTTCTTTTTTCAAACAGAGGAACTAAGTTCACTTGTTATTCAATTTTCTCTCTGAGGGCACAAAAGTACATGTCATTCATTCTGTCTGTCAATCAAGCACAGGTGTACAGGTGGCTTCCGACTATATCCTCCTGGTTTAATGCCCGACCTTTGTGATGATGGGCAGATTTCATAAATAAAATACTGACATAATCATCAGAAGGCGTCTTCAGTTCATATGCAGCAGATGGATAATTAATTCCACTATTTAACAATCTCGTTCTCCTCTTTTGCTATTTTTATATTTATCACAATAGTCACTTCCATCACTTGAACCAAGAGTCAGAGAGTGCTTCAACGTACAGCCACCAGTGCAGAGTGTTACATAATTAATGACACGTATTGACCATAATCAACAAACAGGAACGGACACGTACAGTATACGGTGCCGGTTCGAGCCTCTTCCTATACTGTAGCTTTGGCCAAATGACTCACCCCACTGTGAGGCTCAAGAGGCTCTTCAGATCCAAAAATGTATCTGTTGATTTCATATAGAACAAGGTAGGAGGTTCCTGCTGCAATGTGGGCTGGACAGTGAGTTTAGACATAATCACTGAGTCAAAAATATTGATCGGTAGCTCTCTGAGGATTTTAATTGACAACTGTCAGGGAAACCATTCTTTAATTATTCCTATAAATTCTGACGTTGCATTTAATATAACTCTAATGTCAGTTTGCGGAAGTTACATATCTGACATATATGGCTGGCAGTGTCTTTAAGGCGCAATATGCAAGAGTTTTAGATTAAAACATTAATTAAACCTCACAATACGATATAGGTGAGTACACAAGACTGAATCAACAAGCTGTTCTCAGAGGAAAACATCGCTTGAAGCTAGAAAGGTGGCAGGGTCCGCCACATATCAACCAAGTAAAACAGTAGGAAATTGTGTTGTCCTTTAAGGTCAGTTTGTTGATTCAG
This sequence comes from Spondyliosoma cantharus, assembly GCA_900302685.1. Classification (NCBI taxonomy): domain Eukaryota; kingdom Metazoa; phylum Chordata; class Actinopteri; order Spariformes; family Sparidae; genus Spondyliosoma; species Spondyliosoma cantharus. The sequence goes on from OMLP01028435.1 coordinate 21,761, forward strand.
ATGTCAATGAACATCTTTCTCTTCTGATCAAAAATGTCTTCCCTAAAACTGCGTAGTGCACCTTTAATGAAATTTAGGGAGAAACAGGCGCCCAGCATCTAAAATACTGGTGACGGGCTTATTGGATCTTCATACCATGCAAAACAATAGATCCAAAATAAATGGTAATACGACAGACTGTGTTGCACTGCCATGTTTTTCTAAATGGGAGCCGACATGATGACAGCACGAATATCGGCCGGATCCAATCACGCCTGCTTCAAATAAATGAAAAAGAAAATTACACATAAGTATTCTTCAACAAACTGGATGGATATTTGCCATCTAGAACCCAGCTCATGAACACCAACATCCCCCCTCCATCTCTCCGTCTCCCTGTGAATTCAGTCCTGCCTCCTCGTCCACTAGATGGCAGACATGCTATGTGCCGCCGCCGCCGCCGCCAGCCCGCCGCCTAACGCCCCTGTCCCTCAGCTGAGCCTAATGGCATGTGGCGGCTGGTGCCTGTGAGTAATGCCGCAGGAAAATGCGTTCCATAACCTATTGTTCTTATTGGGAAAGAGAGAGAGAGAGAGAGAGAGAGAGAGAGAGGGAGGAAGAAGAGGAGAGGGACACGGACACAACAAACAAGAGAGGAAGACAGAGAGAGAGAGGGGAAGAGAGGGGAGGAAGAGCTAACGAGTGACACCAGGCGAGCGCCGTGGGTGAGGCTTGTGCGGTCCAATCTTCTGACAGGAGGGTGGGGAGGGGTTACTGGGAGACACACAGAGGCAGAAAATGGTCCGCTGATGTAGTCGGCGTATTTAACACTTGCGCAGACAGAGACGGGCGACGCGGCGACACAAACAGAACACACGCTCGCACAACTTCAATGCAGAGAGCCCTTTTTTTTTTTTTTTTTTCTCTCTCTTTGTAATGAAACTGATTTATGAACACACAGACGTATTCACAGGAGAAGGCTGAACTGACTCTCAGAGCTGCTTTGATTGTGTCTCGAATCCAACTGTAATGGAATCGTCGCACTCGGCTCGACACACAAATCAATGCTCGGGTTTGAGGCTTTCTCTCCGGTCTTTAATGAGCACCGGAGTGACT
>OMLP01028435.1:22939-41018 GCA_900302685.1 Spondyliosoma cantharus
TGGGGGGGGGGGGGCAAGATGCTGAGTAACACAGTTTTTTTTTCTCCCTAATTCTCCAAAATAAAGTCTCCCGTGAAGCTAATGGGCTGCAATTAGCCCGAGTTAATGACAGAGAGCCGCAAATATATTTAACAAATATTAGAGACAAATAACCTTAAAAAAGTACAAGCGAACACGAGGGGATCAAATAAAGCAGTACTTGCAGTAATTAGGTTCCCGCTGATGAGTTTCTTCCTATCACGCTGGATTGGACCGCGGCCTGCAGGAGGCGGATCAATCAGCATGACGGCTGCATCGAAAAAAAAGATCTCTGACTACAGCCTCACACAGCAGCAGCAGCAGCAGCAGCAGGGGAGTGCATGCACTTGAGTTTGTAAGATGTACAGTACACAGTGTGATGATGATGATGATGCAGCGTGGGATCTGTGTAGTGTCCGCAGGAGCACTGAGTGAAAACTAGGAAGAAATGCATGGGTAACTACAAAGTAAGGGTCTGCTGGGCGCCTGTAGCCATATTTATGCGATGAAACCTCAACAGTTTAATAGTGTAAATCTTTAAAATGCTTGGATTGGTACTTAATCCCGGCTTTTGTTCTTCAGTGTCTGTCCGATAAATCAGATCTAAGCCAACTTGGGGCATTTTAAGTCCTCTCTATCGTTGAATAATCTAAAAATGCATGGGGTCAGTTAAAGTTGTAAAAACATTTGAGATGCGATGAGATAATGAGATGGGGTAATAAGTCATAATAATGGCATAGAATGTCAATTACGAGATCACAATTATTAGATAAAAGTCAGAATAATGGGATTACAAAGACATGATTGTGAAATAAAAGGCCAAAGTATGAAACAATGTCAAAGTCAAAACAATGAAATAAAGCGTCATTATTTTTGATTGAAAAGTTAAAATTATGAGATAAAAAGTCAAAAAATATTACATTAAAAAGTCAATTATTGAATAAAAGATCCTAATTATGAGATTAAACATTCATAATTGAGAGGTAAGTGGCCAAAGCATGAGATAAAACATCACAATTATGACTGAAAAGTTGAAAATTGGGACATAGAAAGTCCTAATAATGATCTAAAACTCATGAGATGAAAAAGTCATAATAGTGACATAAAAGGCCAAAGTATGAGATATAAAGTCTAAATTACAAAAAAAGGCAAATCGTAATAATGAGCTAAAAAAAAATGAATGAGCTAAGGCATAGCTTTGACTTTTTTTTTATCTCACATTAATGACTTTCCATTGGAATACTGTATTCATCCCACATAGACAACATCATAATTTTTTTCTTTAAGTGGCAGAAATGGGCTTACATACATGTACAATAGAACCAGGCGTTGTTTTGATCTCATGCGAAGTTACAGCACAAATATATGCAGCCACCACCCAGACATCCACCTACACATATACACTACAAGTGTCAGCGCTGCGGAGAAGCGGGGAGAGGGGTACTCGTCTGTCAGTGCCACACCTAATAATGCAAGAATACCCTACCACCTTTCTCAAAATCTACCTCAGACCCCCCACCGTGCCTTACGTACACATTCTCTCATCTCAGTTTCCTTTTTGTTTTATTCCCTGATGTTGGATGAGATGAAAAGTAAAACACTTTGTTTGCTTAAAAGAAAAAAAAAAAAAAGAAGAGGGGTAGGGGCGGGGGGTTCGGTTGGTGGTATGACTCATGTGCCATGCTTGATTTCTAGATCATTATAGCCTCCCGAGAAGCTTCTGAATACAGCTTGTACAGCAGGCGGAGAGGCAGGAAGCCGTCTCGCTGGAATTTACTTTTCCCTCATCTCCCCACCGCTGGCTGAATGGGGGCTTCCCATTAAAGTGCTTGTGACCTTTGGAAGAGAGGGGCAGGGGTTTGATTGGGCTTTTTTGTCAAATTGGGCACACAACGAGCACAGGCACAGTGAGGGCCCATTTACCGGCTGCAGCCACACGGCATGTGAGGCGGAGAGCTGTGGTGCCCACACTGTTAGTGCCGTTAGTAGGCTGCTGCAGCACTTGGTTATTTATATTTGAACATTTTCTGGACAGACAGTGTATCTGGTAACACATTACAGCAAAGACGTTTAGTTACAGCTCAAATGTATAACTTTTCAGGCTTTCAAGATAGAGAGAAAGGCATCTATGTGTGTCTAAGTTGTCTGAAATTATGGCCGTGGCCCTAAAAATGTTAGCAAACATCGTTAGCATTCATTTGGAGATGTGTTTGTGTTCACGTGTGCACTCCATTTGACTCTCGGGGGACTATCAGGCTAGTTTGGCTGTGGTGCAAACATTTATGTGTGTGTGTGTGTGTGTGTGTGTGTTAAAAATAGCATTGAACCACAATTTGAAAATCAAAACAATGAGCTGAAAGACACTAAAATGCTAGGACCCACTCCTTGAAAAAGGTTGCGATGTCACAACTACACAGTCACCACCCTTAGCTACGCCCCGACATGGCCACGGTTGCCAAAACACCGATGGCAGTTGTCACAGAAAGTTCCTTCTCAGGCCTGTGAGAGCTGACCAATCAGAGCAGACTGGGCCTAAAAGAGACCGGCACTCAAATGGAGCATTCAGAGAGGGTGAACAGAGGTGCTGCAGCAATGGACAGAATGCGAAAGATGATGTGTTTTATTGAACATTTAAGCATTTATTTCTACTGTAATACAAATTATAAGTACGAACCTGAAAATGTAGCATTATACAAAATGTATTAATTGAGTAGTGCAGCTTATACATCAGCAGGTCATTGGCATCTTTTAGTTGCAGGTCTCTAAGATTTACCAGAAAACTGAGAAAAATCTACTGAAAAATGTACTTTTTCAATCTTCAAAATAAATTAATACATATAAATAAATGTACAATTTACCTTTTGGGGGGGGGTGCCAAAACAGAAATTCTACATATAGCTTTAAAAGCACATTATGTAAGTTCTGCCACTAGGGATCTCTCAGTAAATCTAATAACAAGAAAACATTTGTTTGAGTAGCTTGGGACCATGGGAATTGTTGTCTCAGTTAAACCACCGATGAAATCTATTTGACAAGACTCCAGCAGAAATTATGTTCGCAGGCGAGGTAATATATCAAAGTTGTATTAACGTTACTTGATAGCTAGTTTGCCAACTTCCTTCCTCACCCTCACGTCTTCGCCGTTTCCCCACTAGTTACAGCAACTGGAGGGAGAAAAGGGGATATGAAGCTACTGACAGGTGATGAAATGAATCCGTTACCGTGATAAAAATGACGCATTTCTGTGGTTTGAGCATTGTCGGAAACATTTTGGCTACTATAAATTTAAAACTCCAAAAATATATAAGATAGGTCTAGTTGTTTCAAGACATTTTAATGCGAAAATGTTCCTTATATTGTCTTTAATCTACTAACAAACGAATAAAAATAACAGCCACCAATGGCCTTTAAAATAAGCTTGTCTACTTATGTAAAATTGTTCTGAAGTAGACAAATGTATGCGACAATAGTAGCACTGACATGCCGTTGATGTGTAAAAATGCTACCGATAGCATCTAAAATGCACTTTGTCAAACCACTGGATTTATTCCCTCTCACTCTCTCTGAGTGCTTTAGCTGTTTCCAAACGGCTTTCGCCATTTATATGTGCATAATCTTTTGTCAAAGTCTCTTCTTTTCTCATTTTATCCTTCACTCACAAGACCTGTCATCCTGAAATCCACTTAAAGCGGTTTCTTGTCAAAGGAAATCAGACAAAACCGACATATGGGAAAGTAATCAACACTCACCCACTACGCACCCATCTGCCCTCTTTTCTTTGGTACCACTCTTTTCTTTTTTTTTTTATTGCCCTCCCTCATTCTCTCTCAATCTCTCTCCCCCTCTTGTTACTTTGCATCTGTGGGAGTGTGTTAACTACCAGCCAGATGTGGAATCCCATCGTCGCAGTTGTCACATCTGTGCAGAAACAAGTGCACGTTCGCCGCCGCTGTCTGTCTCCCCGAGCCGAGTTACATGATCGATACAATACCCTTTTCCCGCGTTTGGGCTACGCGCTCGTGCCTGTAAATGTGTATGTATGTGCATCATATACTGTACGTGTCAAAAGATGGAGCCGTGTTTATCTCCACCCTGCGTGTCGCTCGGTGACGTGAGCGCGATGATTTGTGGAGGGAAGCGGCGCATTTGTTTGACAGATTCTAGTAAACATAATGGATCCATACATCAGGAGGAGCCTGAAAGAGAGAGTATGAGGATGAGATAGAAGGAATATGGGTGAACGTGTGTGACAAAGAGATGAGAGGAAGTCGAAATGGGAAGATCTTAGAAGTTGATGCAGCATTTGTGTCCTGTAACTTAACCACCTCTCAGTTTGGGCTGCCATCGCCTTACGTGTACGGCATAGAAAATCTTTCCCCGGCGTGCTATTCCCCGCACATCCTGCATCTCTGTCCTTTAGTTTAAATCCATTCAATTATATTCTAATCCCGTTTATCGAGACTGAAAGCAAGTAATGAAGGGATGAACACAAAATCCAGAAGAGCGAACATGCTAATTTTCTTCCGAAATTAAAAGCCTGTTCTGTTGTTTTTGCGTGTGCATGTATCTTCACCCGGCAGATGCTTTTAATCACCGCCTCGGCTGACGGTGTAGCCGTGCCTGTGTTTAATAAATGAAGCATCATGTCTCCCCCTAATGCGCGCACACACACACACACACACACATACACACACACACACACACACACGGAGGTGCACGTGTTAATCTGAAGCGACATTGACTTTAATAGCCACTTTAAATGTCTTTATTATTTTAAAGCACTTTATGAGTTGCCCCCGGCGTGCAGGAGTACAGTGCAGGGTTCTACTCGCTTCACAGCAACAAAAGCTGGTGCTAGACTCATCCACGGCCGCACCTTGTGTGCCTTTTTCGGGTTGCATTATGAGCACGGATGAAGAGTTAAAGGATAATTATGGTTTAGCACAACTCATTAAAGAGATTTTGTAGGATACTGTTCTTCCACAAAGTTGAGGAAGAAGCCATTGGTAAACATTTCCGTGACATGGTGCTACTAGCTTAAAAATACGTCAAATTTTCAAACAAAAGGAGCTAAATTTTTAGTTACAACAGGGTTGAGCTAGCTAAGCACTTTAGTGTTTACATATGTGGTATTTAGTCAGTTTGGGAAATCCTGCAATCTCTAGCGAGCAGTAACGTTAGCTTAATTAGGCTAGCTGATCAACAGGGGGTTGGGTCGGCCTACTTGCTGGAGTCTGCTGAAGTGACTGATAGTTTTCCAGTTATTTGTCAGACCCCATTTCCAGTGAAACCGAAATTTTGCAATATAAATACATTTTGATCATGTCTTATTTCGTTGGTAACCATATAATCGCAATATTGCACTCCAGAGTGAGCTTACGTCCCTTAGTCCTGACAGCATCAGTGCCTGATAATGATGGTAAAGCACACCCTCTTGTGTAATATTCTTACAGTAACAAGGGCTGACATATCCCAGAACTTTGTCCCTATTATGTTTGAAATTGTTGTTATTTTTTTAGTTTTAGCCATCTCTGTACTCAGAGTTAACTGCGCTGCGAGTACAATTTTGGCATGGTGACGTTGCTGAAAAGACATTTGATGGGGCAAGAGTGGTGACTCACTCAGACAGGTTTAAAACAGGTTGGCCACATGTATTTGCAAAGAAAAACGAAGGTGAACAGTAAAATGTCCGTAGTAAACATCCATAGCTGATTACAGACAAACTTTCTGGTTTAACTTTGACCTACTGTACTTCTCAAAGGTGTGCGTCTACACAACATTCCTGTTACTGACATTTGACGTGTTCTTACTGTCAAAAAGGAGTAAAACTCAAGTGCAATGGGGACGACTGAAGTGAGTCCAAGACATACAGCGTGTCATAAAAACCCCCACTTCCAATTGAAAGACGCTATCTTTTGGTCGTTGGTATTCGACGTTGAAAAGATTTCTGAAGTGACGGCTTGAAAACCTTCATTGTAAACAGTGTAAGGATGTCACTGGAACACCATAAGTGAATGCTAAAAAGACATTCAAAAAGCTGTCAGGAACTGGCTCCTCATGGGAGTCTTTTTTAAAATTGGCGCCTTTGGTTCTGTCGTACTGCTCAGTTCAGAACTGGATTATTCAGTGTATCAATCAACACAAAGATTATGCGTTTTTGTCGTACATCACCACAGGACCCCTAACATGCTGTAAACCTGTTTGCTGGAAGCTTGCAATGCAGTTTGTCTAATGCTGCCATTGTTAACAAAGTATTGCCATGGGTTTTATTAATTCTTCTTCACTAAACTGAACTAAACTCCATTCCTGCCAATTTTTAGCCAGTACATTGTAGAGGAGTCACTGAGGACCTCTGAGGACAGCTGGTGTGAATTGAATGGACGATCATTTCAGCAGAGTTTTCACTTGCCACCGACATCTTGCTTGTCACGTGGCATGCTGTTAACAGTCGCGACAAGCACTCTGGGCTTGACAGAAAAGAAACAGGCAACCTAAAAAGCTTCCCCTTACAAAATAATTTGGAATCAAACCTTTCATGTCCCAGAAAAATAGCTGCTGGCGTGGCTATATGGAGAACGCCACAGAATCAACTCATTGTTATTCGGCCCGGATGCCTAAAGTGGAACTGCAAATGAACCCAAAATGAAGACACTACAAACACAGATGAAAACAGAGGCGACCGTACGCACGCGAACATAACGCGCCATAAAATGCACCAGGCCCGAAGCCACTTTCCATCGCCGTGTTTCCCTTCGTCTCTGGGGCTTTTGTTTGCGTCGCCCCCTCTCTCTTCTTCTCTCCTCAAGCTGATGCGTTTAAAGACCTTTAAGTCGCCAGTAATGGGGGTGCACCACCAATCAATGAGAAGTCTATGCACCGTGGAGAAGAGCCACACAAGGAGGAGGAGAGGGAGCAATTCAGAGTTGTGATCTTAGGCTGCTGTAATGATAAACACAGGTAGTCTAACCACAGTTATGACCTTCCATCTCATCAGCGTTTTGAATGCGGTTCGTGTTTACTTTCAATGCATGACTGAAAAGCTGCAGATAAGGCCATGTTGCTTACTTGAGCAGATTAGAGGTACACGACGCCGCCCCACCTTGATGCACGGAGGTGTCGGCGAGGCGGTTAAATACCCCGTACGGGTCACCAAAGTGTGAAGACACTTCCTTATCGTGATGCTTCCTTTAGACTTTCATTAGAAAACTCATAAACGGCACAATAAATTCACGTGTCTGAACCGGAGACAGAGGAAGATTACCTCCACTGCGCCACGAGCAAGTGGAGAGAAATCTCACAGACACATCCACACACTTATCAGCTTCGAAATGACACAATGCTGGTACCAGGGGGACTTAAATATTAATTCCCAGCCTGGTGAATATAAAAATAAATCCTTTTGCTAATCGTGCCGGGAGATGCTCGACGGCGGTAAAAAGGTTTTGTGTAAATTACTAAAAGATTAGTTCCTTTGCTGGTTTATCTACAGGTCCAAACCGCAGAGGTGCATTCCTCAAGCACCTAAAATTCCTCTTTAACTTCCACACAGAAATATACGGATTTACCACGGGTGTGTGTTTGTGCGTGTACCGTAAATGTCCCAGCAGCTCCCTTGAAATCCAGCGATTGTCTCTGGTGAAACAAGATAGTGGTGGCGCTTTGAAGGTGCAAAGCTGTGACGGGATGGTATTACCTGCGCGAGATATCGCAACGCGGGGAAGTTTCTCGGCCAGTCGGACGTTTGTCACATGTGATGAGGAGACGCTGTTTTGCCACAGGATTAGAACGCATTAGCCAGGGTGGGTGCCAGTCAAAACACACCCAGTTGTATTTACTTATTTCCTTTTTTAATCTTTGGCAGGAAATAAACATTTGTGGCGAGACGGAATTTTAAGCCCCTCTCTCCCTGTCACCCCACAAACACTGATTACTGGCCCGTTTAGTGGACACTTTGCTTTGAAGAGATGAAAATGGTTGTGGCATATTTTTGTGTCACACACTCAGCAAAAATGTTAAAGCACCTTAGCAGATTAGGCCTCCCTCGGATATGATAACACACTGAACAATGTGCTTAATATTGAAATAGCCAGGATGAGGCATAAAAAGAAACACGAGTCTATCACCTTCCACGAGTGTCCAGCACAGGATAGGAAATGTCCTCCTTTTCATGCCAAGATTTGCTCCCCGTTGCACATAAAAGTTTACGAATTGCTTTTACGCCCGCCACACTTGAGTATATTGCCTCTGTTGTGTGTTCCTGTGTGTAAAAAGCCGAACACTGGCTTCTCTCATGAGTCACAGCTGATCAATTAAAAGCTTATTGATCTGTTACAGAGGCAGTGGGAGAGATAGCAGGTCTGGGATGTGGGATTTACTCCACCACATAAAGCCTCTTCCCCGATCCCACTTACTTGACGTTAAATACACACTCGGAATTAATAGAAGATCCTGTTACGTCAGGGAGGAGGCCTTAAAATTATGCACGCACTTCGTGTGCTGGCGGCTGATGCTTTAGAAATGCATGGTCAAGGGTGCAAGCAGGGCTGAATGAGTGTTTTTCTCCTGGAGGCGACAGAGCAGCGACTCGTCGAAGCTTGTTCTCTGTGAAATTCGTGCATTTCTTTTCCGAGAAATCACCATGAAAGTGAAAGATTTCCTTCCTTACTGTTACTCAGTATCATATAGATTAGTGGTGCGTGCACAGACATGGAGTGTGCACACTTCTTATAGATGCCTCCTTTAGATACAGATAAAGCGCTTAGGCCTACACACCTTTCTGTCAACCTCTCCTTCCCTTGATTTTCCTTCTTTGTCACTTTCTCACCCCTCGCAAGCACAAACAGAAACTCACACAGACGCGCGCACACACACACACACACACACACACACACACCCCTGGAGCTTAATTTGCAATAGAAGACTACTTCATTTGAATGTCTTTGATGTAGCGTGGCTTTGCTCAAATGAAGTATCTGATCCCAATCCCCTGGACAGATCCACGTGGGCGTATCGGTGTAACCAACCACCACGAGCATCCTCGTCTACTACCAGCTCCTTTTTCTTTTGTTCCTCACCTACAATTCATACGCCATCAGCCCTCCATACCCATCACCCATCCATCCATTTGTAATTTAATTCATTTACAGTTTTAACAAGCGTGCTTACGTGCCTCGTCATCCGGGTAATTTATGGAGATGGGGTCTCGGGCTCGGTCCCCTGGTGGCCCCACGGCCTTGACACGTTGCTAGGCTTGTCTTCGGCCTGCAAAGGCTTATGGAAGAGGACTAATGTGAAAAGATAGACACTGTGTACAGCCTTAAAGGACCACACTGGTGTTTTTGCAAGTTCTAGACCATTAAGCATGTTGTATAGTTATATTATGCATTATATACATTTCCATACATTATAAAAATCTGTTTGTCAAACATACATAATAAGGGTCTTTAAAGGAGACATATTATGCTAACTTTCAGATTCATCATATTGTTTTAGGGTTAGGGTTACATACAGCGCTATATTCCCCCCATGTCTGAAATGCTCCTGTCTCTTTAAGGCCCTCTCCCCAAATACCCAGTCTGCTCTAACTTGTCAGTTCACACACGCCCGAGCCAGCACCGCTCACCATGTCTCCTGTCGGCTCTCCCGTTTGTAGCCTACAGTTAGCTTCACTTCTACCACGAACGTAGACTTAAATTATGCAACTGTGATGCTAATGCTAATGAAATAGTGATGCTCCTGTTAGCTAGTTTCAGCTACGTTGATGTTAGCTAGCGTTAGGGACGTTAGTGTTAGTGATCTCAGTGTTCGCTGGCAGTTGCGACGATAGCGCTAGCAACACACGTTAGCAGTCTTAGCTACAACTAGCTGGCAACCATTTCAGGGGGTGCAAGTTATGAGAACAGCGGCAGCGTTGTTAAGTGAATGCAATGGAAGGAGGGAGATGTTTTTGATGTTAATTGTTTGTATTTTGGTTACTCTTGTACCCAGTGTGATGTTGCTTGTCTTTTTTGTAAGTACTCAAACGCACCATCGTACTGTAAAGTAACATGAGCGACTTTACTTACTTTGTACCCAAATTTTGTTGAGTCAGCCTGCACTTTAACTTATTACAATACATAAGTTATTGTGTTCAAAATACATTAAATCACCCTCCTTTCCCTTATTTCCTCGATAGTGACTAACAATACATTGACCGCCGAAATGGAAATGTCTGCTGTTTTTCATTTCAGATATCTGCTCGCCTTATGTTTTGGACGCAAGGGGGAACAGATAAAGATAAAAAAATAAATAAATGAACCTTCCAACACCAAGTTCAATAGAAAAACATCTTATCATGTTAATTAATCCCACATAGAGACAGAAAAGTAAGAACAATTGCATTTTTTCTTGAAAGCCCAGTTCAGACCAAAGACTCGCCTTTAGCAAATTGGAGAAATTGGAATGTGTTTATAAGTGTAAATAAAGACTATCATGCTAACTGTCCATCTCAGGATATTGTGCGATGAATTACTTATCGGGTTGGGTTAAGACATGTCTGATACAAACATGTGCCTCCAAAAAAAAAACAGAGCGAAACCCAGCTGCAGCCTAATAAGGGGATTAGAGCATGTGAAAGCTCAGGTTTGTCATTGACTGAGAACAAAAAGGGGAGCTGAAAATGTTCAGATTAAACAAACAAATGCGCTGGTATTTTCTAGGTGCTTGAGGTGCATACATTGCCGGAGTGGCACAGAGCAAGAGCAAATATACACATGCTTACACATCCAGTCTCGGCACCATCTTGTGCTTTACTGGGGCTAATCCTGTGCGTACACCAACAGGCTTACAGATGCCCCCGTAGACTCAGGGTACACAGAGAGCCTTGCTGAAGTGCTCCATTCAGAGCACGCTGCAAAATGTGTTCAAATGACCAACATGTGCAAACAAGCTGGCAGCCAGCAGCCCCAGAAGTACTAATTATTATGATGATGATGATGATGATGACGACGACGACGACGACGACGAGGGAGTGGGCAAAAGCTGAGGCATATAAAAATGGCATGTGTTGCACAGCAATATTGATAGCATGCTTGTAAATAATTTGTTAGCATCGCGTAAATAAATCATTTTAATTTATGTTAGCACTGAGAGTGTGAACACAAAATCACTCATATTTGAAACAAGTGCTTGTTCTTCAAAATCCTACTCAAGGCACAAGAATAACAATGATGATAACCTGTTTGCTACACTGCTGCTGAATAATGGACGCTGCCATTTTGCTCCAAAGGTGTATATGTAAGAATTTACTACCTGTAAAATTCCTACTCCAAACAAACAGGGGGCAGAGTAACTGCTAACTGCTGCTAACTGTTTGCTAGTTAGTTCAATTAGCAGCGCAGCAAGCAGTCTTAGCTTATTAGCTGACTCTGCCTGCACTGGGAGTACTGGGGAAGTGTTGGTGGCTAGGGGTGGAGGGCACCCAGCAGGGTCCAGCAGCCTCCAAGTTTTGAATGTCCTGAACTGAAATTACTTGCATATTGCACCTTTAAAATGGGATGAGAAATAGTTCGACATTTTGGGAAATGTATTCACTTTCTTGTAAAGATGATCAGACAAATATCTGATACTGTAGGGTAAATATAAAGCTACAGCTGGCAGCTGGTTAGCTTAGATTAGCTCAAAGAAGGAAACAGTTAGCCTGGCTGGATCCTCGATAGCTAAATAATTAACACAATTACTATATCTTGTTGAATAATCCGTACATAAATCATGACTGCCCCCCGCTTTGATAAGTGGTTGTTTTAAGGTCTAGCTACTTAGTTAGCACGCAGCTAAGGAAGTTAGCAGCATCCCAACTTTGAATGTTTTATACTAAAATGTTTACACATTGCACCTTTAAAATGCTTTAAAAAAGAAACATTTTGGGAAACTAATTTTATCTGCTTTCTTGCAGAGAATTAGACGATAAGATGAATACCACTCTCATGTCTGTATGGTAAATATAAAGCGGTTAGCTTAGCACAAAGACTGAAAATAGGAGGATATTTGGCCTGACTCAGTCCTTGAAAGCTAACTGAGACATTCAACACAATCTTAATTGTTTCATCCATACAAAAAAACTACAGTGTAAATTAAATGATGATGTTTTTTTTTGGCGGACTACTTTTAGCTAACTGTGCTAGCTCTAGCTCCATCGTTATACAGCTATGACGGCCGTATCTTCTCACCTTACATGTGGCAATTAAAAAAATAAGCATATTTCTGAACCATTCTTCCTTTTTCTTTCAAGATTGTACAAGATTAGGAGTATAAAATAAGCTAAATATGCCAGCTCTAGCAACATAGCTAGCTAAAGCTATGACATGATATGACTATGTTGTATTGATCTTCTCATCTAATTCAAACTATTCTTCCTATGTTTTTTTAAAGAATATTGTCAAAGATCTTCTTTAGAGATCTACTATCGCCTGTATATGTGAATGTGGCATGAAAAGGTCAAAATATCTCATAGTAGAGATACTTTATCCTTGAGATGTTCCACCTGGGTCCTTAATCAAAAGTAAAAACCCAGACCACCTGCCTGATTTCTACCTCAACTGTCGTCTATAATTGAGAAAAACCTCACCGCAAGTTTGTTCATTCTGCCACAACCTTCTTGACCTTCAACAGTGTGCACAAGGTGTCCTCTCTGAAGTGTTCATTCAGTGTGTTTGTGTTTGAAGTGTGGAGGGTGACATCGGTTGAGACTAAACCGGGGGGAAAGAGGGTCAGCATCAAGTAAGCCTTGAAAGGAGGGGATGGGTTGAAGTGCCTTATCATAAACGGTCCTTCTGTGCCTTGATTATTCCTCGGGGGCCACTGATATTGAACCTGCGCTTTGGCTTGAAATCGAAACACGATTTACAGTTACATTGACTTAGCGTATCTCCTCCTTTTTAGATGATGGAAAATGTTAAATCTCCAAAGAGGAGATCCACGCTGCCTGTAAACAGAAAGCGCTGTCGCCACAGAAGCCTGTTTTCATGCACTATAATTTGTTTATTCGCACACCTGATAGAGAAAAAGCCGCCCTCTGGCTCTCTGCTCGGTAGAAGCGGGGATTTCTGGAGTTTAGTTCTGATGTTGTCTGGCCTTAGTTTGCCTGTTTACCTCTGAGGACAAAAGGGGCGGCTGATAATGTGGCAGCGGAGTCATGGCCGCTGGCTCTTTTTGATGAGGAGAAAGGTCTGTTTGACTAATTACCCTGGTGGTCAGACCACTTGTTTTTCCAATGCCACGTTTTTCCTGTCCTCTCTCTCGCTCTCACTCGGGTTATTTTTCCTCCTCGGTTGCTGAGCACACGCGCTGAGCCATGACATCTGACGCTGATATTTGCATTTGAATTAGCGCTCCAAATCGCTATGTATTGATTAACTGCAATTACCTTTCTTTTCTTGTTTATTTAAGGGTGGTTTATTTCTTTACTCCATTCGCAGAGTCGTTTCTCATCCTGCCTGTTTTTCTCTTTATTTATTTTCTTAAAGTTTAGTCCAGACTGCAGTTCACCTTGGCCACAGGTCAGAGAGGAGGTGAGTAATGTGCAAACCATTGACGTGAAATCCATAATCTGCAAAGTGGATCAAATAACTCGTAAATGCATCAATCAGCAGGGAGTTATTGATGGCTATTGTATTGGCCGGAGGCGGAGGGAGCGAACAGAATACTATATTTATATGAGAATAGTGTGATCACTCCCAACAGGTGAAGACTGGGTATGTTCGAAGTACGTTATCAATTGAGAAGCAATCTGATGTCATTTTATCACATACGCAAATCCTAAACCTTAAATGAACACGTCGAATGCTTGAAAAGTTGCTCCTCGTGGAAGAATGTTTTTGTATTTTGTACCTTGTTTTCGATGCGTTAAAGGTACCGCGTAATTCTCATTTTTCGTTTACATTTCTCATACTGTCCATCGCTGCAGCACCTATATTCACCCTCCATTTTAGCGCCCGTCTCATTAAGGCTCCGCCCCATCCTGATAAGCCCCTGTCTGCTCTGATTGGTCCGTCCTCGCAGGCCTGAACAGGTGAGAAAGAGCAATTAAAAAAACAATCACAAAAGAAAAGAAAACATTTTAGAAAATTGAAAATAACAGTATATCTATTTACTACCAAAGCATTTGTCAGTAATAGGGTTAAGGTGGTAAAAATACAATTTAATTGCACTGCATGATGATTTAAGTGGTATTTTTTTTTTTTTTAAATGTTCACTGGTTGGCATCAGTGCTGCAACTGGAAAAAGTCAGTCTGGAGTCCTGTTTTGATTCTTACAGTATTTATGTACACATATAAAAGCTCCTGTAAACACTTGTATGTACTGCCTAATCAGTGTACCGAATGGTTGCTGCGATAGGATCACTCCCAGGCAATAGCACACAAGAGAATTGTGAAAGAAGCAGAAAAATGTCTTCATCTTCCAGAGGACAGTATGGCCTAAAAATACCACCATTACGCAATGCCGTGTTCCACATGCACAAAACACAGCCATAGCAACATGGAGAGGCTGCATCACATGGCACTGAAGCACCCTCTCCACCACAGACGACTTTATTATGCCCTAAATTGAAATGACCGCTGCTGTTCTCTGGGCACGCAAACCCATCTTGGCCATGGACCTGGCCATTTTCAGGAGTTAGGTTCCATCTTGTGTCTTGATGAAGAGCTTTGTATGGACCACCTGCGCTCGTGGGTCCGGACGGGCAAAACTCTGATTGCAAGGTGGACGGAGCGCACAGGCAGACGAGGGGAGAAGATGCACCATGCCGGGACTAAGTGGCACTTTAACAGGCGATGCATCCTGGGGGTCTGGCTGTCCACCTAGACCGCAGCCATGATGGAAGAGGCCGGTGAAGGGCAAGGACAAGCGAACTAGGCCGGCGAACAGGAAAGACATGAAGTGCTCCTAATGGCGATAACGTTCTTTTTCTCTCCGTCTCTCTTTGAAAACGCAGTGATTGAGCTTTAATTTTCTGACCAAAGCGTCTTTGGGATGATCGGGCGCGTGTGTTTATGTGTTGGGACAGATGGTGTTTGTGGGGGTGGCGGGTGATTAAGTGTGCATCAACCGAGTAAGGATAGTACAAGCTGGGAGAGCTGCAGGCGGCTCATCGTGATGTTTGCCCCCTAAACTGCTGACTTATGTCCCAGGGTTAAAAGACACAATAGTTATCTACTGGTGAGTGGGAGGTGCTGTTCTTTTCTCTCTCTCTATCTCTCTCTCTTTCTTTCTGTATAATGAAAGGAAAACTCTAAAAGATCCAAATTACCGCTCTGTATTGATCCGACATAAAAAGTGGAACTCTGTGTGAGTAAATGATGGCAAAGATGCTGAAATAGCTGGCTAAGGGAATGAAAAAGCAGCTCACTGAAAAACACGTATTCATCCATTTCTCCTTTGTTGAAAACACTTATCATGCGTTAGGCTACCTTGTGAACAAAGTGCGGAAATTAAAATAGCTCGCTGAAGAGCTTAAACAGCACTCTAAGAAAGGCCAGGTGGTTTACTCTGTGCAGGACAGAAGAAATACAATGCTTTTTCTGAATTAAATACAATTGAATTAAACATTTCTTTGCTCGGTATATATTCAGGTGCAGCTCGCAAAATCCAGAATAAAAAAGGTGATTTTTACAGAGAGCCGACGTGAAATCACAAGTTGTACATTCCAAATCCCATTTTAGTCACTACAGCATTCAGGCACGGACACCTTTTCTCAGCAGTGTGCCTACATCAGAATTTCTATACCATCCACACTCTTTGTTTATTCAGTATTTCAGTTTTAGGCATCATTTCAAAAGCATTTATTGTTTTAACTAGTAGACATTAAGGGAAGAGGTTTAGCAGCTGACTTTAAAAGGGAGAGTTGCTGACATTAACGGATATGACCAAAAAGCAATTTACAATGACATAAGTAGCAGGGCTGGATGTTGATTAGAGATTAGTTTTTATGTTAACGTTACCATTAATACTGATTACTAATGTAATAATGTAGTAATGACTACTGAGTATTCCCACTGCAAGATGGTCGCTACTTAAACTCTGTGTAAAATCATAAAGATTTCAATTTCTGAAAGCAGGTTCTATCATGGCTTCATCTCTGTATTGTGCATTGCTGTAGCTTTGCTAGAAAATGAATGACAACGGCAGTTCGGGTGGCAACGGTATGAGGATTTTCTTGGCAGGAACCATCTCAGAAATATCCCTGTTTTATGGTGTAATGGTATGCCACATTACAAAATTCTTATCAATGTCTTTATTATTTTGATGCATTTATATACTTTGATCTTAAACTTGACATATATTGTTTAAAAACACCATAAAACACGGAATTCAATACCATAGATTAGCAAATCTACATGGTATGATAACCCCCAGCTTTCACGGTATACCTTGAAAACTATATATCGCTGCAACCTTAAAGGAACATTATGTAGATTTGGGGAAGAAACTTTAATGAAAGTTTTTTTCTCCTGTAACAAACTAAATAAACAAACTCTCTTTGTTTTTGTGGCTGATTTAAACTGAATAAACAAACTGACCTTAAAGGACAACACAGTTTCATTCTGTATTAATTTGTTTATATGTGGCAGACCCTGCCACATTTCTAGCTTCGAACAGTGTTCCGGGGAACTTATTTTCCCCTGAGAACAGCTTGTTTGTTCAGTTATGGAGAAAATAAATATTTCCAGATTTGTATTACCTCATCAACATGATGCGAATAAAAAAAAAGACTGCACACTTACATCTGTGCCTTTTCCATCCGATTTTGTTTATAGACCTCATTAAGGGATTACGCGGGTCGAGTTATTTGCACTGTGAAAAACTATGCATAAATCTATCAACAAGAAAAATCAATAATGGCACGGCAATCTCCCAGCTAACTGAACATCTTAAAAAGCAGGCTTTTCTGACATTTGTTCCACTCGTTCACAGAACTGGACCTCAGACAAAACTCGAATGTGGATGAACGGACCCAGACTAAAGGCCTTGATGCGGATACCTACTGGGCTTGAGGGTCTGTGACCTGTGACCTCAGTGATAACATTCCCTATGAATCTCAACACAGAGCTCAAACTGTGCCAAGACCAGAACAGGACAGGCAGTGTGGGAGGCTCGGGGGGAATGTTGAAGCTTTAGTAAATTTCAATAAGGAGATAAAAAAAACAAACAAGAAACTTCCTTGTAATAAAAAGTCATTGATTTAAATCATACAATGCATCTCACATAGTACATTCCTTCAACAAAGCGGGAAGTGCTTTTACATGACGAGTCCGATTACTTACGCGGTTGCGATCTTTCACCCCACTTGCCATTTCTATTTCAGCCCTTGCATCCTCCGCTTCAGCAATCAAAGCTGTTACATAATTAATCGATCGAGGGTTTGGGCTGCGCAGAAGAAGTCAAAAGTCAGCGCAGCCTTGTCCAGAGGTCGCCCGGAGAATCCTCAAAGTTCAAGTCCAGTTTCTTGCCAACACCGTGAACTCGTGTCAGCTGCAGGACTTTTTCGGGGCCACTGGTGCATCTGCCGAGATCAGAGGCGCACATGATGGGAGCGAGCGCAATGAACACATCAATAACGTCTTCATATTTGCGTCACCATGATTTTTCTGTTTCAGTTTTTTGGTTCCCGGGCCGCTTCTTTCACTTTTCATTCCACATACGTAAGAGGGAATTGTATCTGAGCGCTACATGACCGTTGCTCAGATAGATAATTACTGTCACTGACCGCAACTAAGTCGACATGCCCTCTGGCCTGGCGCGTGTGCGTATTCATCATGTTTCGCGACTGAATGAAAATGGAGTTGCCCCGACACCGTCGAACTGCATTTGATGGCTCCAGGTATATAGTGAAAATTATCTGGTTTGTGTGGGCAACTTGCTCCGGAGCATATGAGTGGGAGTGAATTAAAGAAACGTCCAACCGATATTATAAGGCAGAGAGAAAAGAGAGAGAGATGGAGACCGGATTGGCCTATGCATGAATACTGATGCCCGAGAAAGTAGATGTCGGAAGATAGGTTTGTGTAACCTGGGCGGATTAAAA
>OMLP01028441.1:6685-18714 GCA_900302685.1 Spondyliosoma cantharus
GGGTGGGTGGGGGGCGGGGTTGAGGAGCGTGGGAGAGGAGTGTTTGTGCTTGTAGGTGTGAAAGGTTTTAGGGCCCGATTCTGATTTTCTGGCCTCAGCTGCCAGAAAAGGGCCCCTCCGGCTGGGTTCAGGTGCGATCTTCGAAACTCTTCCTGTCTTTATTTTTTACTTTTTTTCTCTCTTTTCTTTTCCCCTCTCTCTCTTACACTGTGTCTTTTCTCCCTTCCTTTCTAAATGGATCTGGGATACTGACTGAGTTAATGAAACTTGGGACTAAATTTTGCTAGAAACTCACTCGCCTACCTCCTAATAACTGGCATGTTCAAGCACTGCAGGAGAGATATTCTACTGTCTTACACGCACATGCACACACACAGCATGGCAAAACAGGCAAACGTACACAAAGCAAATTTATGATTGCAGGGACAAACACACAAAAATACACACTTCAGTAGCAATCCCAGCTCATTAGAGCTTTCCCCTTTCTTAGCCCTGCAGGTTAAAAACACTTCATATTAGCCATGCTTCAAACAGCCATGCTGGAGAGGGATAGGGGAGAAAACTTACACAGCTCCATTATTCATGTTTTCATGCATGCCACAATTTGCACATCCAGCATATTGCATGGAGAGAGAACACACGTATTTTCTTTAAACATACTCATGGGTTTAGATGAAAGAGGAAGTCAAGTGAAGGTACAAGGAGCTGCCGACATTATGGGTATAAGGTATTAGTTGACAGGAAAGGAAAGCCCAATTAAACATCGGTGCTGCTACAGGCTATGGACGAGAACTCAATGTTCACAGATGTTTGTTTGAGTGTGTATGTGCACACATTCAAGTGTGCATGTTCGAGTGTCAGGGGGTAAAGCAAAGAAAGAGAATTAAGAGATGATGTAAAGAGGCGAGGGCGAAACACAAGAGATGCTATATTTACTCTGTGCTGCACGCGAGCACTACTGGCCAGGCTGAAGAACAAGCTTTGAGTGTGAGCTATAAATAAACTGTACCACTACTGTACTTATGGCGGTTGAGAGCCCAATGAATAGGCTCAATGGGCCAAGACAAATAGGGGCTGTCAACTGAGGGGGGGAAAGACCTTTGACTGCAGGTTCTTACAGCTACAAGACCCTGGAAATATTCTTTCATGTTATGTTTGTGTAAAGAAATTCCCTCTGACGTGTCCCATGATGAATTGAGTCAGCCTACATGGGATAAGTAATATAGTAAGAAGAATTGTTGTTGTAAGACGGTGAAATCAGTTCAGACACCAAAACTGAAATCCATCACATGTAGCAGGTCAAAATAATACCTAGGGGTCATAATTTGCATCACAATCACGACATTCCACACTGTAGTGTTGAATTTACTGTAGGTATTCTTTTTATATAAACACATAATTCATTCATGCATGAAATTCCTACACAGTAAAAAGTTCCAACAGTACATACAGCAGGAATATAGAAAAAACAAGTACTATTACTCCTCACACACTGACATGCAACATTTGTTTCTTGAGTTGCACATAAGAATGACCCTTTCTTTAAGTTCAAATAATTCAACAGAATCTAAACTGATTTCTTCTAGCAACCCTGATATCAGCAAAAAAAAACTATGCATTTGGCAGGAAGAAAAAAAGAGAACAGATTTAATGTGCCACCTCGATTGTCAATCTTCACCGCTACCTTCAGCAGTATTGCACTCCTCGAATGTGCAACACGCCAAGCTGCTGGTTGTGGCAATATAAGCCAAGTGACAGTTCTCAGCCTGTAGAATGAAGTCATACTACCGCAGCTGTGTGAAAGGGAGCTGTGAGTAAGTGTGTTGTCAACAGCTTCATTAAAAGAGAGCAGGACATTGCGACCTCGACTAACCCAACAGGCTCGTCCATCATTACCAAACCCCGCCTCAAACTACTCTAAATGGATGCGCACCACCTCGTGGATTTTTACCTGGCAATCAAGACAGAGCGAGCCTTTTCTTCATGTGTTTTGCAGCATTTTCTCTATCTCTATTCTCTCTCTCTTCTAATCACCTCCGCTTTGCTCCCTCCTCCCCCCGCCTGCCTGCCTGCCTTCTTGTCTCTATCCACAGCTATTCTCTCTCTCTCTCTCATTCTAAACCATCACCCTTAATCTCGCCGAGAGGCAAATCAGCAGATTAGATGGAGAGTGACTCTCGCTCAGACTTTTCCTAGCAGTTTAATGTTCCGTTCAGAGAAAGTTAGAAGCAGATTAAATCCAAGAAATCTCTTTCTCTCCTCCCTTTTCAATCCTGGCACCGGAATGCAGACACGCAACACGCAACATGCAACAAGAGATCTTCATCAGCCTCTGAGTGCTGATTAAAATATCACATGCTAAAATAGTTTGGATGAAGTGGGGTCTTTGAGTGCAAAAACAAATGCCCTCTTTAATCCTTCCTTCCTTATTTTTACGTGATCTCTGATTGTTTAGACTTTTGCAAATGTACATTCATTTACATATGTGATGATATGTTAATTGGAGGATTTGGCCTAAATTTGTGTTTTAAAACAATGTGTTGTTTCTTCAGGCAAAAACAAAAGCCTCCACAGTTTTGTGTGTTAGTGTGTGTGTGTGCTGATATAAAACTGTTGCGTTAAAAGATTTAAAATGTTCATTGATATTCGACTTGCATCTATGCCTCATCTTAAATAAACAATGCTTCTTATACACATTGTAGTATTTATTGCTCAGTAAATAATGCAGGGTCTACATAAATTCCTCAAAATCTGCTTGTCACCACATATAATCTTGTACTGGAAAATTTGTTAATGCTGTCACCCCCTCCAGCTATGACACATGTGCGTAAAAGACACATTACCTTAAAGGCACTGATTTGTGTGTGCCTTAATCAACAGAGTCACAAGTTTAATGCATAGTGGAGTGAGAGAGAGACAAATATTTACAAAGTGACACCCCAGAGAGTGGCGGCGACCTGCCTCCATGATGAAAAGCGTTGCTTCCACTCGAGGGTTAATCAATCTGTTACACAATAATCAGGGGACATGACAGCACCAGGGTCCCTGGCTTAAACACAAGCGTCCTTGGGCGCATAATGATGATGCATGACAGAATATTTCCTCCAGGCGTCCATACGAAGCGCACGGCAGACATCCATCACAGCCAAGAAGAGGGGAAGAGGTGGCAGAGACGAGGGGGGAAAAAAGAGTGCTGGGGAGGAAGAAATTAAAAAGGGAACAAGGGATGTTGTAATACAAGTGTGGGGGTGTGGATTGCCGGTTGCCTCGAGGATCAAACAGCAGGCACAAAGGGTGATGGGGAAGCGATGGCCTCAAAGAAATGTGGGCTGTGTGGCAAGTCTGCATGTTTACGGTGAAAATGGCAGGTGTTTCTATGGGAACCCTTCTGAATGTTACTGCATGCACTGAGCACACTGACATTACATTGCATTAAAGAGAGCACGCACACATGCAGCCAGGTTTCCTCTGGACATACAAAAAGAAAAAAAGATCCCTGTTCTTAATTTTCCTTTTCCCAATCCCGTTGTGTCTCTCCACTGCTCTCTCTCGCTCTATATTTAGAACACACTTTTAGATACTTCTCCACTTAATCTGAAATGCAGAAATAATTCATTTACATACTGAATGTATTCCCCCTTTTCTGTGACGCTGAGCCGCGATGCATCTGCTCTCCTTTGATCTTACTTGAGATGTCTCTCGATCTCGATGAGACTGGACATCATTTAGAAAAAGGACCACACGTGTTGAAACACTCCCACCGTTCACAGTGCATTTTAAATCAGAAATCCTTCTTCTCCAATATCAATAAGCGTACATCAGAGCGTGACACATGTAAGCAAAGCCATACATGAAAGGGACCGTTTGGGGCAATGAATGTGTTCCACTGTTGTGATTTACATAAAAAAAAATTGTTCACATGTATTAAAAAAATCAAAAGCAACCCAACATTTGTGACTATTGAAGAAATAAATCTCCAAAAATGGGTCACAAATGCAAAGCTCATTTTTTTAGAAAGGCTAAGTGATTACTGTTAATTACAGCAGCTCGTGTGCATTTGGACATCATTTAGTTTATCCGGGGTTTTAAAAAATATACATTTTAGGAAAACTTTGGCTACTCAGGCAATATAGACTAGTTGGTAGGATCAATTTGTTGCTGGGATTTGCTGAAAACAAGAAAAAGAAATATAAAATATTACCAGTCCCTTATAAAATCAGCACATTCTGCATTCCTTTGCAAACATGTGGAGCTACCAGTTCAACCAACCTCAGTAACAAACTAAAATATGCCTTGGGTAGGGATGTCACTAAGAATCTAATGAGCACTGTAGCAATGTTAGAATTGCTCTTCAAAGATGACATAACCATCCATATTTGCAGGGTTGCTAAACACTTATAACACTATACCGTTGCAACAGTGAAGCATGGGTAAGGCAGCATGCTATGTGAATAATTTTTAAAGTCAGGACTGGATCTATATTGATTGAATGCTGGATGGAACAAAACGCAGTATTAGTCTTTAACAAAAAGGAGACAGAACCTCTGGAACACAAGGACCAAATTTAACAGCAGGGACATTGATTCACTCATTCAGTCTGACACAGCTGGAGAGGGTGTGCAATGAAGGATTGTGAACCCAAAAGCCCTGATCCAGTTATAACCATTGAGATGTTATCTCAATACAAACCTTAAGTTCACTGGATGTGCGTTTACAAAGTACAGCACAAGATTTTCTCATTATTGCATAATACATTTGCAGAAAAGTAAATGTGCTTCTCGTGTCACTATATTTTATCTTTTAAATACTGTACATTCTTAGATTTTAGATTTTGGGGGGATGGATGGAAGTCACCCTCAATATCAAACATATTTCATTCATCCCGCCAAAAACCAATGAAAGCAGTAGTGGAATTTCCTCTAAGAGCCGCTAATCCCTGAAATGAAAATATTTTTGAATTTTCACTTAAGGCACCTGAGTTTACATCTACTATAAATAGTGCAAAAAAAGGCAACAATCTGTGCATATAAAATCACAACACAGTAAATTAAGTGTTTCACGCTCAAGAGGGATGAACACCCGCTTAATGTGCCCCCCCATTTTGAAACGAAAACCTACAGCCTTGTGTGCATACAGCACATAACTTTCATTCTCTCTATCCGGGGCACACATAAACAGTGAGTGTGCTACTACTCTGATTGTTGGTGGCAGATCTATCTCTCTGCGTTTTATTCTTACCCTATGATAGAGCCTGGGGAGGAAGTGCCAGCTCCGCAGCCGTCCTGTTCACCCAGCCCCCTCACCCACAGTTCCCGGTGGGTGGTGTTTTCCTCGCCCGCCTTCCACTCGCCCGCTGCTGTGCCAAGCGCGACATGTGACAGTAGCATCACATGGCCTCCTGGCACCCACCCCCCCTCACCAAGCAGCCCCCCTCACCCCAATCCTCTGCAGGCATGCTCACCCCCCTTCACCGTCTGAGAATACCCCGCAACAAGCTTGGCACACTTGTCATGTTTCTTCTCGCTCCCCAGCCAGCAACCCCAAATGACTATCTCGGAGGCATGCACATGCACGCAACAGTACATTCGATACACATAGACGCATAAGAGTGTAATTAAACTCAAATGACACAAACACACACGCGGACGCAGAAATGCAGGCGCAGGAAGACAACACTGCATGCCTGAGAAGTGTAAGCTATGTCTGTGCAGATAAATCCATTCAGATTCAGAAATGTTGTGCTTTTGTCTGAATATCATTGCGCACACCTTTTTTCCAGCACTGCTCCCACATCATTAGAGGGGGGTAAACATTGTTCCAGGTTGTGAGACGGATCCAGTCGTGCTCCAGCTGCATTTTCCTCCCATCCCAGCCCTTTCCCAAAATCAATCCATCCATCTCTCAAACATCCTTTCCTCTCTCCTCTCCTGTGTCTATTGCTCCACCACACTGTTCATTTCCCCCTCTTCACATTTCACCACAATCTCTTATTCAGCCTCTAAATTATTCAGCTGTACTCCCATAAAGAACATGTTGGAGCTCTTGGACTACCAGCCATTTACACACTGAACAAATGTGTGTATCATCAACAAATTCTGTGCATATCAATCATATTCAAAGACTGTCCAGGGACCTTCGTAAGACACTTCCATTGATCATGGGTGACTGTTGATGTGACTGGAAGAATCTGTGTGTAAATAAAATATTATTTCCTTGGTGAGTTGAGCGCAATCTGAGCACTGAAGACAGTCAGTCTCCAGCGTCTAACCAGCTGTGTTAATATTTCAATTACCCTCATGAATAAATGAATTAAATAGGCACTAACATTATTCTTGGTCTGCCTTTGTTGTTGTGGGAGGAAGCTGTGACATGACACTTGTGCCAAAGCCTTCTTCTTTAATATAATCAGACTGGTGAGCTGTCGTTCCTCGGTGACCTGGGAGATATGGATGGGAATATTCTTACCCAGATTTGCGATTTATGATTTTCTTTGTGTTTCATAAGAAAACAAATGCAGATCTCAGCAAGCAATGACGAACCCCAGGAACCCAATTATGCAATGTATGATAAATTGCTGCCGTTTCAGAATCTGCGCTTATCTAAATATTCACTGGACATCCTGATTGATTCCTTACGGCGTTTATCATCAATCAGTCATCATTTCTTTGCAGTTTCAAGTCACATCTGAACCCAAGCTTAAAGGGCAAACAACGCTCAATCAATAGACTTTGATCAATAGAGGTTTGGCATAGAAAATCAATGGCGAACACAGCTTTCACCTTACCTTTATTTAGAATGTTAATTATCGCTAAATACATCTCAACTAGATCAGCTCTTAAAAAATTAAGAAAGATTCTCATTTTGAATATAACATCCACTGTTTTCTGGTAATAATAGTACCTCCAGCAACAATAGCACAACCAACTGATCAACACAAAACCAACTCCTTTTCCCTTTTCTTCTCTTATTGCTCTCTAGTATTACTTCTCTTCCCCTCAGCTTTGCCTCCGTAAATTGTAGCTTGTAAAAAGCTTTTTCCATCTGTCACAGCTTATTCCGTGTAGCAACAGAAGCTAGAAGACCTTTCTTTTTCAAACGTTGCTGACATTTACATTTGCCCTCTATCAAAGAGAGAGGAATGGTCGTGACCCTGTCCCCCCCTCGCCATCGTTGTCACACATTCTCGCCTCCGGGAATAACCAAGCTAACACCGATTCCCCTGCCAACACCACTGACAGCGTGAGTGGGAGAAAATAATATTCAGACAACATCATTTTATACGGCAACTTTGAAACAATATTCAAGCCGTGATGTTTTTAGACACATTTTATCTTTTCTTCTTTCTGCTTTGTTCGTGCATTATGAGTGCCTTGGCGAGGGGATAGGAGCACAAAATAAATTGAACGCTGCTAACAGAACAATACATTGCTTACTGACATCCTTTTTATTTGTTTACCTTGTGAAACAAAATAAAATCAATAAATAACACTACAAATTCAGCGCTTTACCTGTAAATTGTCCTGAAATAGAAACTAATAAGAAAAAACAGTAAAAGAAGCCAAATAATTGAAAACCAAAAAAATAATTACAGATCAGACAAAACGGGATGCTCCACACAATGAGACATGGAAGTCCCATTCCTGAAAATGTGATTCCAGTGAGCTGAAGAAGCCGGCATGAAGGCCTTCTCGAAATCAATAGAGGCTCCCCTGTGTGTGAGAGCAAGTCAACAGAGCAGAGAGCAGCACAGAGTCGGGGCATACAGATAATATTTATGTAGAGGGAGGCTGCCAAAAACCGCCAGGGACCATGTATAATTCTGATTCATACATCTTAAAAGCAGTGATCTAGTAAATATGAGGCATGTTCACTTATTCAATAAGGATACATCCAGCAACAGGTCAGCGCTGGAGAATTGTTAGTATGCCACTTTTAAATATTCATGCACATCCCCGGGATTGTGTGCCTTATTCCTTTTTAAGTTCAGAGGATGTCTCTGAGCACACAAGAACACACTCATCCATTCCCGTTTGGACACCTTTGCATATGGACTGAGCGTGTCGGTCTGTAATCACAGCTACCGAAGGACAGATCACCAACGTGCCTGTCACAAGTTGTGTCTATATTAGTCGAGTCGACAACATCCATGATGGATGTCTCTGGTACATACAATTAGCAGGTTTACCAACCTCATGAATAAGTGTACGGCATGTGCACACCACCAACTCTAATTGATGTCCCCTTTCCACACAATTTGCATACATTAGATAACACTGCATAGCCAAAGGATCCTTAGCATATTTGTCTGCCAAGGCCGAAAGGTGGAAACGCAATTGCACTGAAACAGCCCTGTAAAAACGGCTTAAAACATACATTTTAGCCTCGTTTCTGTTTTTCTTTTCTATTTTTCCCCCACAGGAGAGCCTTATGGTTTTAATGGCTATGCTAATTGCTAATGTTCCACTTGAATACTAATAAGGGTAGTAATTAGTGTAACATGGACTGCAGCTCAGTGTGGACAAGAGTTGATTTTCCCTTTTAAAGAGGCTGTAAAATGGAACTAAAACCGCTGCCAGGTAGTGGCCATTTAAATGTAGCATTCAGGTTGTTTGGCAGATGCTTAATGCTAACAAAGTTTACCCTTTAAACTACTGCAACACCAAGAATTTCATAGCTGGCAGACTTTTATAGGCGTCCTTTCTGTCAGATTGAAATCAGCTAGCCTGACACCATGCCGGCCAATAGACAGCTTGTTTACAATTACATCAGCGCAAGGTTGTGATAGCTCTGTCTACGTGAATATAAATGTTGATATGAATACGCCTTAGGAGTAATGCCCTCCATCTATCCAGATGGCCCTTGGAATTATCTGGTGTACGTGGGATAATGAAATTTCACTCACTATTCAACTGCTTTCTATTGAATTAACATGATAGGCATCGCCTCTTCTCACAGTTTGGGGTGTCATCAGTCCAACAGCGCTCCCCGTTCATTTGGCACATCATTCACAGACAACCGAGGCAATAAAAGCGTACAAAAGCCCAATAACCATCACAGTACGAAAAGAAGGAATGATACATTGCAGAGATGTTCTTGCTATACTGTAAATTGGGTGTCTAAACATAGGCCGCTATTTTAGAGACAAACTGCCTATTGCTGTCTTATCATTGCAAGAGCTCAATATACTGTATACATTACTTTGGCGATTTAATTGCTTTATCTATCTTGTATAGTGTGTTGAAGTGGCTTAATACAGCTGGTGACGTTCATTCCCCTGACAGTCTTTTACCTTGGAATATCAAACATAATGAAAGGGTTTAATAAAAGATGGCTGGCAGAGGAAGTGGCGGCCAGTATCTTTTGGCAGCAGAGGTGAAAACCCTGGGAGTGCCTTCCTTAAGCACCCCACTGTGGCTATGAAACATCACATTATGGAAAAAAAAATCTAGTGAAAATATGATTTAACTTGATGGTAAGTGACGAAATTCAGGTGCAGTCAGATCCATATTGTCAACAAGCAGCCCATTTGTAAGAAGCTGCAAAAGGGTGGCGTCAGTTGTTCTTGGATGTTTCCCAAATAGGAGGAATAAAACCGGCACTCTGTCATCCCCCCTGTTTTTTAGCCATGAAATCAATACACACAGTTGGGCTATATGAACAGAGGAGCCACGGTCTGGCACCACTGTTGTGCATTTGGACGGAGGCAAGAAATCAGCATTAAAGTATGAGCATCTAATCATGTAAATAATGTTATCCCAAGATAAGACCGTCTAAGATGAGGATTATTAGATTATACTAAATATATCCCCCCAGTCTCTATTCAACATGTCAATTACAATCCAAGATTTCCTGATTTCACGTTTCGAGAATTCTTCAAAAATCAATGCAAGGGAAATGGTTGTTAATGGGCTGCGGTTTGATGATGCAACTCAGAAAAAACTTTCAAAATGTCATGTTTTAAATAGTCTTGTTCTCAGGATTAAAGTCTCTCCAGGTGTTGAGAGAAAAGCCCAGGCGATGAGTCAAAACATGTTTATGTCCCAGCATGACATACAGACACAAGTGATTCTTAGGTTAGATTTTCTTTTTTTTTTAAAGCAGATTTGGTAACGTCAGTATCTTGTCTCTAAAATGTTTTAGTTACTAATAACTTGTGTTCAAAGTTGACTGTAAGGAGAAGGAGGAAGACAAAACAAACTCTAGGTGAGAGCGAGCATTTCATGATCGCACTCATCCTCTTGAAGTGATGTGGAATGAATGCGAATGTGCTGTGTGTTGAGAATGTGATGTATTTGTGGCACGTCGAAAAAGTGACTGGATATTGTGAATTTGCATTCAGTCTTGTGCAGCAAGTGTGCCGAAATGGTCCCAATAGCTTAAGCTGACAGTGCCTTAATGTCATGTCTTCAGACTGCTGATTGATGTGAAGGCCAGGTCGAAGTAAAGGAACACGGTATCACCTGTGGTTTGTGACTGGAGTGCACAGGAAAGCTGGAGAACACAGAGGAATTGGGCCTCCTCGCCCTGGAGTTTTGTCCAAGTAATATTTGCTAATATTCACAAATGGGCAGTCTTTTTTTCTTTTTTAGATTAAACATGCAGATTCGAGCAAAAGGACATCAAAGCATTTGGCATTCATTAAATAGATCTCTAGCTTTCAGCTTCAGCACTGGAAATGCCTTTTTTTTTAAACCATTCTTCACATTATTGAGCATGCTGCTGCAGCAGAAGACCTAATCACATGCATTTTGTAACCAGAATAGGCCTGATGTTAATGAACATAAAACCTCAACAAACTTTGATTTATAGGGCCCTGAATCTAATGGGAGTTGTATGTGAACACATCATTTGCACAAGTGTCTTGCCTGGTCATCAGATTAGCTACCTCAGATTTATTAACCAGCTGGCCCCGTATCAAGTGGGGGCTGACCCTAATACAATTTTGGAGCTTCAAGGATAGAGTAAAAAGGTCCCCCGAATGTAGACGGACAACACAGGCTATCACACTTACCTTAAACTCGCGGTCTAATGGGAGTCTAATGAGAGGCAGGTGGAGATTACTTCAACAAATGTCTATTCCATCACTGCCTTCAAAGATTCAAACTTCAACTTTACAAGCAAGTGAGTGCTGAGATGCTGACAGTTCACACTGCACTCACCTGTTTTTTATGTACAGGGGTTTTGAGACTATAGAGGAGCACCATCTCTCACTATTTATCGGTCTTCTGCCTCTTCTTCTATGTAGCCAAGACATTTCCTTCCTTTTCCTCCTTTTTTTTTAAACCGGAGCATTCAAGTGCAGATTTGGACATTGATTACTGTGGCAATGGCAGTAGCTTCAAAGCATCGTGCCTTTTAGCCTTTTGCTAATAACCATAAGAGATAATGGTCCTTCAGAGAGAACAGACCTGTGTATGCATGTTTGCATGAGCTTATGTGTGTGTGTGTGTGTGTGTGTGTGTGTGTGTGTGTGTGTGTGTGTGTGTGTGTGTGCACATGTGTGTGCGCATGTGTGTGCGCATGTGTGTGCACGTGTGCATAGCAAGAAATTGACTTGTAAAAGGAGACGGCAGGCTAAGTCATTCGCTCTTCTCCCCATAAAGAAGGCAATAAAAGGCTCCTGCCTTACAGTAACAGTTCATTAGTTAGACAGGCAGCCGCAGGTCCCTCCAATCAGGGCCCCACCCCATCTATCAGCCGCAGTCTCACGTAGCCTCAGTAGCACTAAGTAATCTTTACAGCCACAATTTCTGCTCTATAGCCTGTAACGCGGTTTGTTTAGAGAAGTATTAACCAAAGAGAAATTACTTTATCATGTATAGCCGCTGAGAGCAACATTGACAGCCAAGCTACTTCTGTGTGTGATGGATTGAGTGTGTGTGTGTGTGCGTGTGCGTGTGCGTGTGCGTGTGCGGGTGTGCGTGTTTCCGTACTGTATATGGATTGGCGTTTGTTTGCCAAATGGAAATGGGACAAAATGCAGCCCACTCCAGGGTGTTAATGTCTCTTTTTCCACTGACAAAACACAA
>OMLP01028445.1:0-16093 GCA_900302685.1 Spondyliosoma cantharus
TTTTCATTGACGGATTTTCTTTATAACCTAAACTCATTATTTTTTTTTCTTCTTCTTTTTTTCTTGAGTGAATAAACTGAATAAACAAACTGACCTTAAAGGACATAACGAGTTCCTACTGTTTATATGTGGCGGACCCTGCCACCTTTTTAGCTTCAAACAGTGTTCTGGGGATCTTATTTTCCAGCTTGTTTATTCACTTATGGAAAAAAAAAATAAACCTTACTGAGTTTGTATTATTACCTCTCTAATATTGTAAATAATAAAATGTCAGGGTTTGAATCTCTTCCAAAACTACATAGTGCCCCTTTAATACCACACTGTGAAAATACTCCACTACAAATCAAAGGGGCAACTCAGAAATATCGATCTATTTCATAACTGAATAAACAAGTTGTTCTCAGAGGAAAATAAGGTCCCCAGAACACTGTATGGAGCTAGAAATGGTCAGAGTGAACAAAACACTAAGGCCTCGGCAGGCGCTCGGCCTCCCGTATAGCGACACACTTCACTCTACAAACCAACAGCTTCCCACATACCATGACAGCACACAGACATACGGTCGCACGAACATAAACACGAGTCTGAACTGTTTCGTTTTTTTGCCCACACAGGACACGCCGTGCCAGCTTGCACTCCTGCTGGTCTGAGATAAACACAACAGTTGCTGTGTCACTGCGCTGCATCACGAGAGACTAAAGACAACTCTCTGTCTTCCTCTGTCAGCAGAGCAGACTGAATGAGGGCACCAACTGGATTCTCAGGGCTTCTTGAAGATTAAGTAGGTCAGGTTGACTTGTGGTGGTTATTTTGCTCTGTGCTGCAGCCCATGTGGGAAAGTTTTTCCTCACTGAGGACAGAGTGCATTTGTTTTCTTTTTTAGTTTTTCTTCATTGACCAGAATCTTGCTTCGGAATTAAGCCTTCCTAAGTTTCCATAGGAAGTAAAGCCTTGTCTCGTGGTAATGTTACAAGTATATTAGTATATAGAAAATATAAGCACAGATTTTAAACGTTTTTTTGTTATCAGTGTCTCTTCTCTTTGCAGTGGCTGCTATGTGTGTGTCAAATCACTGGCACATCACAATGTCTTCAACCTTCATATATTACTTGACAAACAAAAATGTAAGCTACAGTGTCATGTTTTCATATTCAAATTCTCTATAGCTGTATAAACTTTTTTTTTTAAAAAGAAGGATAAAGAAAAGATCCGTTCATGCTGTAAGTATATCCAACAGGTGGAGCTAGAGTGCTATTATGAGACATGGTGACTATAGGGGTCATCTGTCCCTGCCAGAGAAACACAGCTATATACAAACCGCATGGTCATTGTGTTACCATGACATCATGTGTAATATATATGAGCTATTTGTTTCAGTATCTGTCTCGTTGTTCGTTGAATACCACAAGCTCAGAATCAGTGCACGTACATTACCTTGGTCTACAAGTGTGCTGGCTACCTGGAGCCATCACTGGTGGGCATGAAGGAGGCTGTTGTTGCCGTGTGTGTGTGTTTGTTTGCACTGTATACTAAAACTCAAGACTTCCTGAAATACTGCAGCGGCCTGAAAAAGGAGACATTTTGTTCCGTATGTTCTGTGAGTTCATATATTAAAGATGAATTTCTAGCAGGTGTTCAAAAACAGTTCGTCACATTTAAACCACAACAGGAAGGCGTGACGCTATTTGAGTGTTACATGGGTTGCTGAGCCCCTCTCTAACCGTACAGATACCCTGCATGGTGCTCAAAGTGCCTGAACACTTTGGTTTCATTCTGACAGAAGGATCGGACTTCCAACTGGTGCAGCTCCAATGTAAGAGCAGCACCATTATAATAAGTATGACTTACAAAATATTACGTTTATTCTTGTCACAAAGCCGGGAATTTTGTGTACTGTCAGCACAAAATTTATTTTTAAAAAAAAGCTACATTTCAGTCATCTTTTCCCGACAAAGCAAAGAAAATTGTATTTGTGTCCATGTTTCTGATGAACTATGCATGCGTCATTGTAAAATATAAAGGCCGACAACATGGTCGCTGACTGTAACGGCAGTAAATGTCACACAGGAAATCCACAAACGTGCTGAGGGCTCTTTTGACATACAAGTAAAGACAAACATGTTCACAAATCTAATCATTTCGTGGTAGTCCGGCCCTTTCTAGGGAAGGTTTTGTGATCTTGGCAACATTGGTGTGAGATTTCAGGGAAACCGTTTCACAAGCTAACCAAAGTGACATTGACAGTGATGACTGAGATGATGATGACGGGGTGGCTATCCATTTAATACCTTTTGGGGTGTTAGGCCATAGATCAGTATCGCAATTTAAAAATCAAAAGGTAGGCCTAACTGTCACAACCCAGCTCAGGGCGGGAGAAAGAAGGAAAGACCACACATGAATTGTACTTCAAAATTATTTCATTGTTCAGCCTCAAACACTGTAGCTCGAGAACCATGTGCTTAAATACCACAACACTGGCCACCAAAATGTAAACTCCTATACTGTATCCTGCCCATCCTCAAATCTCTGCTGCCTTGGAATCAAAGAAGGCATCGTTAAAGACTAGACCATAGTGGGTATACGCAGAAATATAAAGTCCAGCCCAGATGCAGGAATAAATGTTGCCACTGTACATTTCTGCACACCACAGATACGTTAAAACTGCATGCTTCAGACGTTTCTTATCAACATTTCTATATTATTGGGTCATATGACGTTCTGATTACACGTATATGAGCCGACTTTAATGTCTGGAGGGGATTTTGGCGGCATGATAGCTATGGTGAGACAGCATGAAACCACTGGATATTTTTTTTTAAGAGACATTGGAATATTAGGACTGATGAACGACAACTTAAATGCACAAACTCAGAGATCAGGTCTTCATTTGAATAACACGGTCTTTACTTGCCAAAAGAGAGTTCGGTACACAGGTGAGCAGTCAGTAAAGGCGAACGAATCCAATCTGGAGAAAGGCATAAAAAAGCCCAATAAAACAAAAAACAGGAAAACACACGACACAATGAATCGAGGGCTGCAAAGCGAGGTACTGAGAGAGGAGAACAAAGACACTAGAGGATGAAACCACGGGAAACAGGTGACACGAATCGAGCTAATTGCACAGATGGTTGGACACAGAAGGCAAAGGAGTGAGTTGTTCTGAAACGAGACAAGAGATGAGCATTTTACAATAAAACAGGAAACAAAACCTAAGAGCCAGCCTAAGAAGCGAGACGGGATGTGGTACAGGACACTTCCTAGTTTAAAAAGAAGCAAAAACATTAAAGAGACAATACGAACAAGTTTTCCTCTCCCAAACCCACTGTTTTTTTGCACCCATACATACATAACCACACTTTCCATTAGAGTTGCAAAATTTCTGTGCTTTGTGGAAACATTGCTATATTTCTAATGAACATAAAACCAAAGGGATGTTATGAAGTTGTGCGGTAAACAAAGCAAAATAGCAACAACAAAAAAAATACAAAAAAAAAAAACTTCTGGCACTGTGCTGATGCAACAACTTCCAAAAACGTAAAGTGAAGATAGTGGGGGTTCTGTTGGAGTACAGACAGCAATAATTCCACAATATTCTCTGAAACTGGAATGAGAAAGACTTTTTTGCTATTTAAGATTAAGAAGGAATGCCATTAAGGATATGAAAGAATGGTTCTGAAAAGTATTGACTTGAGTCGGTAAGGTATCTTCATTTATTCATTAATTTATTTAATTATTTGATCAGCTCATGTCCAGGTGCCAGTTCAGCTTCTGGCCACTGCACAGGTGCCCTTGAGAAAGACAGCGGACTGCTTAGATGCCGACTATCTGCATGTGTGCACATTTAACGCACATGTGTGAAATGAATAACAACAAGAAAGTTCAGAAAAAGTTTCCTCTGTGATTAATAAAGTATTTTATACGGTTAACAGGATATAGGTCAAAGTGGAAGCACATAAATCATAAGTAGCCTGCTTCGTGGGGGATTTAATGTTTTCAAAGTCTTCATCTGTATTATCTATGTTGTGTTTAATCTCTATGAAGTCACATTATTGATAACTGAATTGTTGTTTACTCCCCTCGTTTTTGTTTTACACATGGAGGGGAGGGAACACTGGAGAAGGACTGTGCTTGTGAACTGGACTGTCGTTGTTGTTTTTTCATATTAAAAAATAAAAGCTGAAAGTAATTTACTATACAGCTACTGACAGGGAGTGGTATTTATTTATATCAAGCTGCAACACACTCACTGAAAGAGATGTTGCATAACCTCATCTGAAACCAGAGTCCACACTATCAAAGGGATTTCTGTCAGAGAGTTAAGATCTGAACCCTGCCCTCTTTCCTTCCCTTTGCCAGAAAGATTTTATTTGTCAGGCCTCAAACATTTCAGCGCACTACTACCGAATCTGAGTAGGGCTTCCAGTGTGTTAGGGTTCAAAATGTTAGTGACACACTAACCTCCAATGCGGTGACACCGACCACCAGATTCAGAGCGAGAAGGTGCAAAAGGAAGGAGGGGTTCAAGCTGAAAGGCACAGGAAACCATTTCTGCAGGTGTTCACACAGCAGTGAAGGGGAAAATCTCGAGCTGCTCTGATAGCTCGTCTCTTCACTGACGTTCATTAACAGAAAATCATTTATCTTCCAAAAGTAGTTTCGTCCTTGTCGCATATTGGTGCCATCTATCTCACCACAATCAGTACAGGAAGTAGAGAAAAGTGCACTGAACTATCTAATCTGATCGGTTGCCATTCAAACTTAGTGAGGTGACAGCCATAACTATAGTAGAAGATAATAGGAATCAAAACTAACTTTTCAAAAAAAACTTTTTCTGGAGTATTTTCGTTCTCCCACTTCCCCAAAATCACATGTTGCCATAGTTTCATAGTTTAAAACAGAACCTAAATGTAAGGGGAACACTCGCAACATAACAAACACACTTGGACTTTGTCTCACCGTAACCAGACTCTTCACTGGAAAGATGTTATCGACGAAAGACAAAACATTTTTAAACAACTAGTGCGGTGCCGGTGGTTAGTGACAAACATACACTTTAGCGGCTGGGGGGATAAAAATGTCAGAGCCTTTTTCTGGTCTAACATGCATACAAATGAAACAAGAAAGGCGTGTGACTGTGGGTTTTGAAGTCAAAGAAAAAACAGAACTCTTCAGTGGCTACTGGACCACACTGAGGCTGTCGACATTTCATACCTCTTTATGCTTTCAAGTAATGAATCGTCCTTCTCAAAACATCGGAAAAATTTCAGTGTCGCTTGAGAGTTTTCGTAGGTGTTTTTTTTTTTTAACTCACAGCATTTCACAGCTCGCACATACATTATGCATGCTGTTTTCAGTTTACGCAGAAAATTATTTGAGTAAATGATAATTGAATACATTTCTAGCAGTGGTTTTTCAATCGTTGTGGGCTGAAAATTTGACTGTATTTTGCCCTTCGGGGCCAGATGCATGCAACTTCCATCAGCATCTCTCACCGCAAGAAATGCATACAGACTGCAGCACAAGACAGGAAAGAAAAGGTGTGAAAAAAACAGGAAAATGATCTTAAAGCTTTCCCCTGGCGATAGGGGAGAGGGGAAACAGACAAGACACTTCAAGCCCCATACTATTGCACGTCTCATGTTTGCACAGTTGAGCAAAGCCAAAAAAAAAAAAGGTGTGATAAAATCTTGAGGTTTTTCTCAAGGAGAAGAGCGAGCTGCTTATCTAAAGACGGTCTATGAAATTGATTTAGGGAGAGATTTGACACTGATAAAAGGTTGTATAAATAGTATCAGAGGTTTTGAGAGTTGAATTACTTTTACATTCAGTGTCTTGAGATAAAAATAAATTGTGTGAAGATGTTGAGTACATCAGACACAACACAGAATATTCAAATGCTTTGGGACTGCTAGACTTCTAAAACCCCACAGGTTCCCTTTCATACAAACCCAAAGAGCTGAATCAAAAACAGGAAGAAGTTCATTCATTATTTTTCATTCACTCTGCTTCTGTTAAGAACAAGTTTGCTTTTTGTCATATAGGTGTGAGCACGCACTGTTCCAGT
The DNA here is from genome assembly GCA_900302685.1 of Spondyliosoma cantharus. Taxonomy (NCBI): domain Eukaryota; kingdom Metazoa; phylum Chordata; class Actinopteri; order Spariformes; family Sparidae; genus Spondyliosoma; species Spondyliosoma cantharus. Next base: position 6,065 of record OMLP01028445.1, read on the forward strand.
GTGTCTCTGCACCGACACGATATGCACAAACCGCTGGTAAACACCACGACCACATGTCACTGCTCTATGTGCTGAAACAAACGAAAACAAAACATCCAGTCATACAATATTTACTTATCTCTGTTTTTTTTAAACGTGAGACACAAAATGAGGCGAGCTCTGGCATTTCATAACTTTAATCTGTATTTGTTACAAATATACTCGGGATGTTGGTTTCATGCCAAAACTTCTGAGATTTCTTTAAGGTTTTACTTTCATGTGTGTAGAGTATATTATAGATTTTGTTTTTTGGGTGCATCACTTATGCTTTAAAGCAGCATTGTGTAGAAACTTGTAATGGGTTTGGTTTGGACCCAATAGCAGCACAAAGACAGGCAGGTAACACACTTTATTAGCACATGTGCGGGAAACAATGGCTGTAGGCAAAATAGTCTGTCTTCTGGCCCTTAACAGTCTCTGGTGGGGATTGGAGATTAGATTCAGCCAAACCAAACCAGGACACTGGTGAGTAATGTCCGTGAAACTCACTCATTGAAGGAATAATCAGAGTCACAGAACTGCAGTAAGCCGCAGAGGAGACGGGAGTAACACTCACTCTGTAGAGCTGAATCAGTGGATCGTGGTCGGGGACGGAAGGCTGAGGTGATTTCCAGGGTCGGAACCAGGAGATCAGGCAGAGAAACGCTGGAGAGTCTGGCAAAGAGAGAGTGTGGAGCTGGGGGCTTAAATGCAGTCAGAGCAGAGCAGAGAGCAGACGTAGAGTTGGTTTGATGAGAGGGGTGTGGATTAAGGTAGTCATGGGCCCCTAGGCCATTGTTATGTGGTCCCCCCTCCCCTCAGCATCATGCTCTCCAAGAAATGTGTTTATTTTGCACCATGTGTAACAGTGCAGGAGAATATTTGGCAACATGATGTGTGTGTGTGTGTGTGTGTGTGTGTGTGTGTGTGTGTGCGTGTGCGTGTGTGTGTGTGGTTCAGCAGATGAGCGTAACAGTGCAAACCTCACTTGTTGGTTTCTGACCTTCCAGACTCACACTCAGCCCTTTTCCAGGCCCGGGTCTACTCAATCAAGTTAAACAATATTGCCAAGTGACCGCAAAAGCTGATTAAAGCAAATGTAATTAGACATCTGCCGCATGTTTGAGCAAACGTGTGGAAGAGTTACTCTGTGAAGACCTTGGTCAAGCTATTTTGGTACATGGCTGACATCCGCACTGATCTCTGACCTTTACTTTTTAAAGCTGCATGCCAAAGACAGAAAGAACCAAGTTTGGCCTTTCCTCTCTGGCAAGGTAGGCATCTGCCTGGTGCCCCCCGACTGAGAGGGCTATGTCATACTGTGATGTTTAGATATGTGTTTATTCACTCTGCAATAATATACTCTGCAGTAATAGCTGCCAATAAAAAACGTGTGCATTCACAACTTCATGCTATCAATCAAGTCATCAAATAGGACCACTGCTTCATTGCCTGGTAACCAGGGCTGCTTCCTGGGTTAATATTAGCAACTTGTGCCATCAAAGTGTGGGAACGCAACAATAAAATGTGGGACTGTCATGCATAGGGTCAGCAATAACAATGTAGTGTTGGCAAACTAGCTAGTTAGCTTCTGAGACGTCAGCAAACTAGTATCGATTGTTGTGTGCATGTGAAAAGAAAAGGGCCATAATACAATACAATTCCATATAGCCCCCAGTTTGAAGTGTGCCTCTGTTTGGAGGGCCATGTCGCCTGAACACTTCGCACCTTCCCATATAACCAACCAAGAATTGGGAAACCCTAACCCTGGCCGTGAATGACCAAATGGAGGGGTAAGGCTACGCGGCCTGGGCCAAGGGCTAAGAGTCTACAGCCATGCTCCTAGCTCTGTGAGGTTGTATTTAAGCACAGCTGTAGAGCTAAAGGCTAATGTCAGCATGCTAGTATATTCACTATGAAATAGACAACATGCTGCTGCTAAGCAAAGAACAAAATGTCTGACAAAATGTCCATAATTAGGAATTGAGGGACGACTACTACAACAGAACTGGCGCATCTATGAGTCTGCGGAGTTGATTAAAGCCGGATGTTGTTAGGTAGGTTTCAGAGACGCAAGCAAAGCAACACATTAGATCAAATAAACACAGCAGTAAATGTCAGATGGGTCAGACCATTGTGTTATACTATGGATCTTGACAACAGAAATGATTACGTTTGCCGATTTCACTGAAGTCCCCAATGCAACTCAACTTCCAGTTGCTTACCTGGAGCGGTCACTGTTAACTGTGGGCGCGATGCCACAGTGATTTGGTCTGTAACCGGAACAATCATTTCCATCCCATAAAGTTCTTATGCAATGGAAACATCATTCACCTCAGAAAATAGGACACACTTTAGATACACCTTGGCAACAGGAGATATTTCTAGCCCAATTAGCTCATAGAACCCTTAATACCAATAATATCTTCCACTAGGGAAAAGGTGAGAAAAAGGAATGAAAAAGACCTTGTGCTGTGCTTTTCCCAGGGCCCACAAATCCCTAAATATGCCTTTGCAATGGAACACGCAGAGCTTGTAGGAAGAGTTAACTGTATACAACATAATCTTCTGTTCTCAAAATCCGCAGCTTTATTGCCATACAGTATCTCAAGGTGTCTTTACTTGCTTCCAAAGTCATCTCGGCTTTAATCATCCATCTTGCATTCGCTTGCTGCTGCATGAAGCTAATCTTTGTGCTAAGACCCTCTAAGCCTACAGTAGCTCTCTATGGGATACTTCCCTCCTGTCGAAGGAAATCAAAGAGCTGCTGCAGCCTACACAGTGTGATCACACACGTATTCACCCACATTCTCCACAGGAAACATATGATTTTACCAAATGTGCGCACATTGATCCGCCCACAAAGCAGCCAGAAGGACATGGCATGCTGGCTCTTAACCAGCTCCGGGGCAAGAAAGTGCAGCATGCACTGACGTTGATAGACATGGCACACATGAGCAGCAATTACGCAGGCCTGTCTCTCTGTCCTCCCACTCCGACTGCAGATCGAGCTCTGTCCTACTCTATCTGGCAGCGCTGCTTAATTCCTGTTTATTCAACACGGGACACGGAGAGCTGGGGGCACGCACGCAGAAATCTGATCGGTGAGGGAATGTGTCTGTATTTACTGTGCGACTGCACTGTGCTGCCGGCTGCATGTGAGCTAAATCCACACGCAGCAGCAAAGCCCCAGGTAGAGAGATAAACAAGAGGCCCCATCGAAGCCCAATGACGCTCTTCTGTTTCACATTTACTTCATGTCCATGTCCGAGGCTTTCCTTCCTCTCCCCTGCCCTTCACATATCTCTCTCCTCCCCTGAGAGGATAGAGATACAGTATGTGTGCAGGGATCAGTGACGGTCCTGGAGTCAGATATAATGGGTTGACATAGCATGAAAAAGGATTACCGTTTACTGAAGGTCAATCTATGGCACTAATTGTGGTTTAAAGGCGATTAAGGGAGCATTTACAACACGCGCTGGCACATGAAATTGCATAATGTTACACATTACTGACGACCATTTTGTAACACACACCGAACGTGAATGCATCATTTCACACTTTTAAGTGATTTCACCTATGGTATGAGGATCATATTGTACAGGCTTGAAGCTTGTTTCATGCAATGTAGATAATTTATCAAAATGATGTTACTTATATAGCCAAGTTACATCACCATCAGGCTGCACTGCAGTTTGAGCAACATTCTTTCATCTGTACTTATCTTGCGGCGGGCTTCAGTTATTTTCAGGTGTTGGCTGTCTAAAATCTTTTCACCAGGGTGAAACCAAAGATTGAAGGTGACATTTCAACACACTGGGCAGCACCGTTCTGCTCCTCTTTTCTGCTTCGCTGGCTATGGCAGGCTGGTAAACCGAACGTGACATCACCCATGGGTCTGCAGACTGTCATTTCGAAGCCAAGAAGTTTGGTAATACGGCCGTCGCCATCTTGTTTTTGTGGAGGCTAGTCAGAAATGACCATACATCAACGAGAGGGTGGAGCTGGAGAGGACATCTTGATTGAATCCGAAATGAGAAACCGGAAGACACACTGTGGTAGCGACTTGTCAATCGTATGGTAGCCACACCCTAAAGCATACACTACTTTATTTTCTATTTTACTCTAAAGGACAAAATCAAATATCATTATATCTATTAAATAATCTTCAATTACGTGGATATAATGACTAAGTGGATAAAGGCAAGTATTAGAACATGTACAACAGTCTGTTAAGTTCAGAAAATAACACCACTTTCCTGTAATGCGGCCTTTAAAACCAGGAAAAGACAATGTTGTTGTCACAATATACAAAATCCAAGACAATATATATTCTCATATCACGATTACAATATAATATCAATACGTTTTCCAACCCAACGTGATATCAGAGAGTTGGCAGCTGTTGCGATAAAGTGCGTTTAAAGTAAACACAGTAGTCCTTACACCTGCAATAACTGACTGCCACTTGGGGGCAGCGTCAGCACGATGTGAACGCAACATCGACATATCATCACCTTTTATGTTTAAACAGTGAACTTAGTTGCTTATTTACACAGCCAGCACTTACGGAGCAACACAATCACTCATTCGGGGTCATCGTGTTTCTTGACAGCCGACAAATGTAAGTAAATCATTCTCCTTTCGGACCAATTCTGGTAATTTCTGGAGGGAAATATCTGGCTATTTAGCTGCCCGAATGCTCTTTTAGGCACAAAGTTTATGGTTAATCTGTTCCAGTGCTGCTACTTCTAGACTGAAAGAGCTTTCTGAATATGGAACCTCTAATAAAAATGATGTGCTACAATATTCCGATGCCCGATCACACCATATTTTTCCCTTTCACATGTCAGCTGTTAAAGATACCAGTAGGGAAAGAATACTCATTCTTGAAATATACATATAAAAAACATATACGCGATTTATTTTCCCTTTTGTATGGTTAGAAATGTCATCTTCTATCTATCTAGTGTCAACTGGCAATAAGAAGGGATGGAGGGAAAACTATTTCGGGCACTAGCACAGATATTTTTGGCCTCTGCTGATGTGCTTTCTTAAAATAGCCCTCCGTGTCTGTGTTGCTCCGATCACTTCATATTTCTACTCCATTTATATTTCCACTTCGCTTCATCTCCCTGGCTCCCTGTCTAAAGATGTAAAACAAACTACCACTGTCATTAGAGCTTTAATTCCATCGTGAAGCAGAGGGCTCTTCACCACGAGAAAACCCCGGGATCCATTTAAGAAACTAACCTCCTTCCCTGGCCCTGAGCTCATTAAATCATACAAATAGCTGGCAACTGGTCTGTGACCCATTTTTTGAATCCAGACTTGGTTTAAACACAGAGACACAAGGTGCTGCGGCTGAGGTGTTATCCAGCTAATGGTCGAATTAGGTTAATTAAATGTAGGAAGGTGGAACAAACTATCATTCAGTCACTTTCCGGATGAAATTGATCTTCACGGCCATTATTACTTTACTCATGAAAACCTTTAACCGCGTATACTAATGATATTCTTCTCTTAAAATTGGCAACACTGCGGGTTCCTTTCTCAAATAGGAATCCCATTGTTTAGTAGTGTCATTAAAAATATTGTAGGCAAGTATTTTTAGTTGACTACTGTTTGTTCGTCAGTGTCATGATACATTTCGATCAGGATTCTGTGCCAGCGACAGCACTCAAACTGCTCCCCACACGGTGATTGACTACTTATAATAGTGACAATGGTGGCGTTTATATTATAGCATGACTAGTTTTGATCTTATTCTATTTAAAAAGATGACAACATTCTGTGTCTCTTTGGAATTGTACGTTGTGATATGTTTAAAAAAAAAAAATTGGTTGCCAGGTCATGAAACCAAAAATCCAGATGTGATAGCCATCAGTGTTGTGCGGAAGAGGATTAGGGCCACATGTGAATTCTTTTTTGGAGTTCTGACTTTAAATTTAAATTCTGACTGTAATCTCAGAATTCTGACTTTAAAGTCAGAACTCCAAAAAAGAATTCACATGTGGCCCTAATCCTCTTCCGTTAGTGTTGAAACCACAAACATATCAAAATCAAAAATTGAATCGAACGGAGTGTTAAGGGAATTGTGAAACCCTGATTATGTAGCCTCTGTCTGTCCCAAGAAAGTAACACAAAGGTCAGAAACATTGGTTTGCTTTCTGAGCCTGACCTTGATTTTCAGAGCCAGGTCACTAACAGAGCTACACTGAATTACATCATCTTCACCTCTGAGCTAGAGTGGACTCCGATTGCACATTCAGCATCTGCATGAGCGGGCAATCTTTCCATAAATGCTGATTTATGATCCCCGTGGTGACCAGATCTGTGTTGCAGGCGTCCCCCTCATAACTGGGTCACCTGATGAGAGAATAATGGATGTAGGACGGAGAGCCTCATAAATTATGCAGCGCAAGAAAAGAGGTAAAAGACAAAGAAAGAGGTACACGTATGACTGTGACAGGCAGCTGGGAAGGAGAGCGACACTGTGAACCGTATTGTCTCATGGTCTGTAATGAGTCTAAAAACGATGGCTTTGTTATCTGCAAATAACAAAATAAGGGCAGAGGTCGTCTGTCCCAGTGGTGCCCATCCGTCATGTTGCAGGGTTGATTCACGGGTCACAAACTGACAGCTCTATGTGCTGCAGGCCCCTATAATACTTAGCTCTTTTTTCAGCTTGTCAGCCTGCATCTTCTCGATTTTTTTTTTTTTTTTTTTAAGCCGCACGACGGACATAGAAAAGCCTGGGAGTTTTAGCCAAGACAGAACAGAAATAGGTAGGGGAGAGAGGGGAGCGTTTCCGGTTAATGCTCAGTGCAGACCGGAGTCATCCATCAGTGTCATTGTACTAGCGAGTGTCAGCTTCCTTAAGCCAGGAACTAACACGTCAGAGCAAGGCAGGGTGGAGAAGGGAGGTGATAATTGAGTTTGTCGCAGACAGATTCTCACTTCCACAAGTTCAGATTAAATTAGATCTGTTTATAAAGCATGTTGAGCAAGACATGTTTAGAGTAAATGAACAGTAAGTGAACTGGTACTACACTGTACACATTATTGACTGACAGAGTGAACAAGAGCACATATTTCCCAAATGAATAAACTCAATTTGATGGTGCTGCTGTCTGACCTAATTGGCTCCAGGAAACCTACTGTAACAGGCAAATTGAGGCCACTGCAACCAGTTTAACACATCCAATCCATTTACATACAAGCAGCATGGACTTTTTAAATGGTGATGGTTAGGGATGTTAATGAGTAATCGCCATTAAGAATGTAGCCAGTAAAAATGTCCTAATCGACAATCAGAGGCAGGCACAAATAGAATAACAGAATATATTACAATAATGTTTCACAGTTACTTGCTTTTCAAATGTATCCAATTAAAACATAAAATACTGGTGTGAGAAAATGTATTTAATTAAAATAGAAGTCATTTGTCATTCAAAAAATACTAAAAGACATTTTACACAAACTGATAATATCACATTTTAGCCATTTAGTAGCCATTTAGCCCAAAGCACAGGTGGTACTCATGCATGAAATCACTTTGTTCAGCTCGGGTCAAAGTTTCTTAGTCAGTGCTGTTAGTTAACTTTTTCCCCAACCAAGGTTAAGCAATTGCATCACCTTTCAAAGGCACAGGGTCAATAGTACGTTCAGTACGTTGCGAGTCCAAAGTGTTACGTCCAGCTTAGAGCAAATCAAGCCTTTACAAAAGGTTAATACCGCATAAGCATGCTATTTATGATTTATGAGTTTTCAAATGATATATTTTCCAATCAGCTTTTAATGAGGAAGTAACATACTCTGAATCACAGCTGAGCTGACGACGGCCCCGTTAGTCACCAGGGAAGCTACTGATTCAATCAGTGTCAGCTGTAGTGTTTAATCATTCGTTCACACATGCACTGAACACCTCACAGCCTTACAGAGGCACTAGCGTTGCTATAGCCTTGTACTGGCAGCTTACGAAAAGCCGGCACGCTAGAAAAATTCACGGTACGCAAACAATAAAATACGAAAAAGTCAGTTGGAAGGAACACTGAAACTATTCTGGAGACCAACTACACAACCGATTGATTAAGGAGTCCCATCCCTTTGCATGATGGCTACCGCCCATACTGCATCTGAGCACTGGTTGTGCAAGTCCTCATAAATGAATGCTATGACTCTGTAGAATGCATTTAAGCGCATCAACGATTGAGGCAATATATCAGGATGTAAATGGAAGGAAGATTTGAGAGAAACAAATTTACAAGGACTTCTCAAGGATACTTTCCAACTGAGGTATTTGAAACTATCAACTTTTCTCTTCACAAAGCGGAGCATCATATTCACTGATGAGAGAGGATGTAGAAGCTGTTCCTTCAGGAACGAAAAGTGAAGCCAGGAAGGAAAAAACACTGACTCTAGCTCACCTAGCATCTTCTGCCTGCTCCCTACCGCTCCGTTACTCACTCACTGTACTGTACTTGACATTTTGGCCTCACAACCCCATTATGCAATTGAGTGCTTGGCCAGTCATCGTTGGACCACATGGAGGTGTGGACAGGTCAAGTCCGACAGCTCAGAGCCTGCTCCATTTTCACCAAGATGTCCGTTCAGAGGATTTCACAGCGACCTAAAAACCCTCCACCCTTCATCCATGTCACCGACCCTTTGAAGCAAAGTCCCGACACCGCAGGAGCATTTTTAAAAGATTCTGTCCAGATGGAGTGTGAGGAACTATTCCCTTCATCTCTCTCCTTCTCCCACCCATCCTCTATCCGTCCTCCGCCCCCACCGCTGCGTGTCCTACCTAATGAGGCGCTCCGCTCCAGCATGTGGGTGTCTTACAGTGAGTCTCAGCAGCCTCGGGTTTCCGATCTGGAAGCTTGTAACACTGTCAGGCCCTCTGTGTGCGCTGCAGATTTAACTCTGTCTCACTCTCAGGTGCTCGCAGAGAGATCCAACATGCAGACACACACAAACACACACACACCCACAGCCAAAAGCAGCAGCACGCCCACACTTCCCATGTCTAGCCTGCAGCTCTTCAAGGAAACAGGCTGCCTCCCTTTACATTGTCTCACCATGCATGCTGCAAATCATTATTTTTGGCTGATATCAAGTCATGTCCAATACAGGCATTCATCGCAATATCACCATGCGATAATTTATTGAAAACATGCACACACGCACACTTTATTTGAACTGATGTTGTCAACATGAGCACCAATTAGTTGAAAATCGGCAGCATTGCTTTGCATAACATTTTCCTTATCATCTCTGATGTTGTGTTTGCAAATGACACATTTTCCTTTGTCCCGAAACATTAGCTCTTGAGCCATCAACGCCTGTCACCACTGGCAGTACGGGTAACACATTTTAAGGGATCGTAAAAAAAAAAAGCCACACACATTGGGCACTTGTAAGCACAATCCGGTGGAAATCAGGCCACAGTTATATCTATACGTTTGTTTGCAACCGCTTGTTTAAAAGGTGAAAAAGGTTTCTGTGCAGTCTGTTTCCACTGATAAAAAAAAACAAAAAACCCTCAGACAGACTGTAGGCACAGACGTGAGAGGGAAAAACAGCTGGACAACAGAGAGCAGCAGGGACACAACAGATCTGGAGTTGGAGGGAGCCGAGGCCAAATTGGTGGCAGCAGTGATGAGGATGATGACAGTGATGCTGATAGGTGGCGGTGGCGGTGCTGGTGCAAGCTGGACCGCAGCCACCACCGGTAATAAAAAAGCAACTGGACTAAATTGACTTCATGCGCCTCGGGTGACAGAGAGGGTGTCCCACGGCCATTTGTCTCCTTAACAGTTGGGTCGTATCCACTCTGTCTGCTGCTGTGGACGGAGGACGTTGTTGTTGGTGGTGTGTCCACCGGTGGGGGGTGGATTGTAAGTCACCCATGAATGACTTGTTGTTTTCTGTGTGGTCTGAACTGCATACAAAGCAGCTATTTTAGATGCAGGAGACTGTAGTTGTATTTGCACCACCAGTCTTGCA